>JAUFNR010000141.1:0-104833 GCA_031216915.1 Pictodentalium vernedei | reverse complement strand
GGTGGCGAATCTGGTTGCCACTGTCCCAAAATCGACATATCTCTGGGCTTTCGGGCCCCTCTCGACAGAGGGCATTAAGAGTGTGAGGATGTCTTAATTTGCTAGACATCTGGTCCCAACGAAGGTTGTTTGTCCACCTGCTTTGACCACATTCACTCGGTGACATCTGCACCACTATACCTTGATGTCATACTTCTTCAATATAACTCCGAGTGTTACCGTAACACCAATGCAATTTTACCATTATACCACAGCCAGTACGCAACCATTAACCACTCTCTACCAAACCTACCCTTTCCCTCCGGCGCAGTACTACACCCTGTAGTTCTGGCATTGTTTGTAACTACCTAATACCACTACCATCACCCCTTACACTCCATAGTGAGCTCCGGCGTTGTACCCATGTTCACTGGCAACCCTACCACATACGTACAACACCCACGGGGACCCAACCAGTCATGACCAGCCTAACATGCCACACCTTACTGATACCCGTTGCAATACGGATGTGTTCACCAACACAAATAATCCCTGACCATGCCCATGCAGGTCATCCGGATTGGGGAGCCGTCACACACGCACCACGACGCCTCCCCCACACTAACGGGAAGACTACCATGCCCATTCCCGCAGCGCAACCCCAAATAGATAACCATACCTGAAGCATGGTGGCGAATCTGGTTGCCACTGTCCCAAAATCGACATATCTCTGGGCTTTCGGGCCCCTCTCGACAGAGGGCATTAAGAGTGTGAGGATGTCTTAATTTGCTAGACATCTGGTCCCAACGAAGGTTGTTTGTCCACCTGCTTTGACCACATTCACTCGGTGACATCTGCACCACTATACCTTGATGTCATACTTCTTCAATATAACTCCGAGTGTTACCGTAACACCAATGCAATTTTACCATTATACCACAGCCAGTACGCAACCATTAACCACTCTCTACCAAACCTACCCTTTCCCTCCGGCGCAGTACTACACCCTGTAGTTCTGGCATTGTTTGTAACTACCTAATACCACTACCATCACCCCTTACACTCCATAGTGAGCTCCGGCGTTGTACCCATGTTCACTGGCAACCCTACCACATACGTACAACACCCACGGGGACCCAACCAGTCATGACCAGCCTAACATGCCACACCTTACTGATACCCGTTGCAATACGGATGTGTTCACCAACACAAATAATCCCTGACCATGCCCATGCAGGTCATCCGGATTGGGGAGCCGTCACACACGCACCACGACGCCTCCCCCAACACTAACGGGAAGACTACCATGCCCATTCCCGCAGCGCAACCCCAAATAGATAACCATACCTGAAGCATGGTGGCGAATCTGGTTGCCACTGTCCCAAAATCGACATATCTCTGGGCTTTCGGGCCCCTCTCGACAGAGGGCATTAAGAGTGTGAGGATGTCTTAATTTGCTAGACATCTGGTCCCAACGAAGGTTGTTTGTCCACCTGCTTTGACCACATTCACTCGGTGACATCTGCACCACTATACCTTGATGTCATACTTCTTCAATATAACTCCGAGTGTTACCGTAACACCAATGCAATTTTACCATTATACCACAGCCAGTACGCAACCATTAACCACTCTCTACCAAACCTACCCTTTCCCTCCGGCGCAGTTACTACACCCTGTAGTTCTGGCATTGTTTGTAACTACCTAATACCACTACCATCACCCCTTACACTCCATAGTGAGCTCCGGCGTTGTACCCATGTTCACTGGCAACCCTACCACATACGTACAACACCCACGGGGACCCAACCAGTCATGACCAGCCTAACATGCCACACCTTACTGATACCCGTTGCAATACGGATGTGTTCACCAACACAAATAATCCCTGACCATGCCCATGCAGGTCATCCGGATTGGGGAGGCCGTCACACACGCACCACGACGCCTCCCCCACACTAACGGGAAGACTACCATGCCCATTCCCGCAGCGCAACCCCCAAATAGATAACCATACCTGAAGCATGGTGGCGAATCTGGTTGCCACTGTCCCAAAATCGACATATCTCTGGGCTTTCGGGCCCCTCTCGACAGAGGGCATTAAGAGTGTGAGGATGTCTTAATTTGCTAGACATCTGGTCCCAACGAAGGTTGTTTGTCCACCTGCTTTGACCACATTCACTCGGTGACATCTGCACCACTATACCTTGATGTCATACTTCTTCAATATAACTCCGAGTGTTACCGTAACACCAATGCAATTTTACCATTATACCACAGCCAGTACGCAACCATTAACCACTCTCTACCAAACCTACCCTTTCCCTCCGGCGCAGTACTACACCCTGTAGTTCTGGCATTGTTTGTAACTACCTAATACCACTACCATCACCCCTTACACTCCATAGTGAGCTCCGGCGTTGTACCCATGTTCACTGGCAACCCTACCACATACGTACAACACCCACGGGGACCCAACAGTCATGACCAGCCTAACATGCCACACCTTACTGATACCCGTTGCAATACGGATGTGTTCACCAACACAAATAATCCCTGACCATGCCCATGCAGGTCATCCGGATTGGGGAGCCGTCACACACGCACCACGACGCCTCCCCCACACTAACGGGAAGACTACCATGCCCATTCCCGCAGCGCAACCCCAAATAGATAACCATACCTGAAGCATGGTGGCGAATCTGGTTGCCACTGTCCCAAAATCGACATATCTCTGGGCTTTCGGGCCCCTCTCGACAGAGGGCATTAAGAGTGTGAGGATGTCTTAATTTGCTAGACATCTGGTCCCAACGAAGGTTGTTTGTCCACCTGCTTTGACCACATTCACTCGGTGACATCTGCACCACTATACCTTGATGTCATACTTCTTCAATATAACTCCGAGTGTTACCGTAACACCAATGCAATTTTACCATTATACCACAGCCAGTACGCAACCATTAACCACTCTCTACCAAACCTACCCTTTCCCTCCGGCGCAGTACTACACCCTGTAGTTCTGGCATTGTTTGTAACTACCTAATACCACTACCATCACCCCTTACACTCCATAGTGAGCTCCGGCGTTGTACCCATGTTCACTGGCAACCCTACCACATACGTACAACACCCACGGGGACCCAACCAGTCATGACCAGCCTAACATGCCACACCTTACTGATACCCGTTGCAATACGGATGTGTTCACCAACACAAATAATCCCTGACCATGCCCATGCAGGTCATCCGGATTGGGGAGCCGTCACACACGCACCACGACGCCTCCCCCACACTAACGGGAAGACTACCATGCCCATTCCCGCAGCGCAACCCCAAATAGATAACCATACCTGAAGCATGGTGGCGAATCTGGTTGCCACTGTCCCAAAATCGACATATCTCTGGGCTTTCGGGCCCCTCTCGACAGAGGGCATTAAGAGTGTGAGGATGTCTTAATTTGCTAGACATCTGGTCCCAACGAAGGTTGTTTGTCCACCTGCTTTGACCACATTCACTCGGTGACATCTGCACCACTATACCTTGATGTCATACTTCTTCAATATAACTCCGAGTGTTACCGTAACACCAATGCAATTTTACCATTATACCACAGCCAGTACGCAACCATTAACCACTCTCTACCAAACCTACCCTTTCCCTCCGGCGCAGTACTACACCCTGTAGTTCTGGCATTGTTTGTAACTACCTAATACCACTACCATCACCCCTTACACTCCATAGTGAGCTCCGGCGTTGTACCCATGTTCACTGGCAACCCTACCACATACGTACAACACCCACGGGGACCCAACCAGTCATGACCAGCCTAACATGCCACACCTTACTGATACCCGTTGCAATACGGATGTGTTCACCAACACAAATAATCCCTGACCATGCCCATGCAGGTCATCCGGATTGGGGAGCCGTCACACACGCACCACGACGCCTCCCCCACACTAACGGGAAGACTACCATGCCCATTCCCGCAGCGCAACCCCAAATAGATAACCATACCTGAAGCATGGTGGCGAATCTGGTTGCCACTGTCCCAAATCGACATATCTCTGGGCTTTCGGGCCCCTCTCGACAGAGGGCATTAAGAGTGTGAGGATGTCTTAATTTGCTAGACATCTGGTCCCAACGAAGGTTGTTTGTCCACCTGCTTTGACCACATTCACTCGGTGACATCTGCACCACTATACCTTGATGTCATACTTCTTCAATATAACTCCGAGTGTTACCGTAACACCAATGCAATTTTACCATTATACCACAGCCAGTACGCAACCATTAACCACTCTCTACCAAACCTACCCTTTCCCTCCGGCGCAGTACTACACCCTGTAGTTCTGGCATTGTTTGTAACTACCTAATACCACTACCATCACCCCTTACACTCCATAGTGAGCTCCGGCGTTGTACCCATGTTCACTGGCAACCCTACCACATACGTACAACACCCACGGGGACCCAACCAGTCATGACCAGCCTAACATGCCACACCTTACTGATACCCGTTGCAATACGGATGTGTTCACCAACACAAATAATCCCTGACCATGCCCATGCAGGTCATCCGGATTGGGGAGCCGTCACACACGCACCACGACGCCTCCCCCACACTAACGGGAAGACTACCATGCCCATTCCCGCAGCGCAACCCCAAATAGATAACCATACCTGAAGCATGGTGGCGAATCTGGTTGCCACTGTCCCAAAATCGACATATCTCTGGGCTTTCGGGCCCCTCTCGACAGAGGGCATTAAGAGTGTGAGGATGTCTTAATTTGCTAGACATCTGGTCCCAACGAAGGTTGTTTGTCCACCTGCTTTGACCACATTCACTCGGTGACATCTGCACCACTATACCTTGATGTCATACTTCTTCAATATAACTCCGAGTGTTACCGTAACACCAATGCAATTTTACCATTATACCACAGCCAGTACGCAACCATTAACCACTCTCTACCAAACCTACCCTTTCCCTCCGGCGCAGTACTACACCCTGTAGTTCTGGCATTGTTTGTAACTACCTAATACCACTACCATCACCCCTTACACTCCATAGTGAGCTCCGGCGTTGTACCCATGTTCACTGGCAACCCTACCACATACGTACAACACCCACGGGGACCCAACCAGTCATGACCAGCCTAACATGCCACACCTTACTGATACCCGTTGCAATACGGATGTGTTCACCAACACAAATAATCCCTGACCATGCCCATGCAGGTCATCCGGATTGGGGAGCCGTCACACACGCACCACGACGCCTCCCCCACACTAACGGGAAGACTACCATGCCCATTCCCGCAGCGCAACCCCAAATAGATAACCATACCTGAAGCATGGTGGCGAATCTGGTTGCCACTGTCCCAAAATCGACATATCTCTGGGCTTTCGGGCCCCTCTCGACAGAGGGCATTAAGAGTGTGAGGATGTCTTAATTTGCTAGACATCTGGTCCCAACGAAGGTTGTTTGTCCACCTGCTTTGACCACATTCACTCGGTGACATCTGCACCACTATACCTTGATGTCATACTTCTTCAATATAACTCCGAGTGTTACCGTAACACCAATGCAATTTTACCATTATACCACAGCCAGTACGCAACCATTAACCACTCTCTACCAAACCTACCCTTTCCCTCCGGCGCAGTACTACACCCTGTAGTTCTGGCATTGTTTGTAACTACCTAATACCACTACCATCACCCCTTACACTCCATAGTGAGCTCCGGCGTTGTACCCATGTTCACTGGCAACCCTACCACATACGTACAACACCCACGGGGACCCAACCAGTCATGACCAGCCTAACATGCCACACCTTACTGATACCCGTTGCAATACGGATGTGTTCACCAACACAAATAATCCCTGACCATGCCCATGCAGGTCATCCGGATTGGGGAGCCGTCACACACGCACCACGACGCCTCCCCCACACTAACGGGAAGACTACCATGCCCATTCCCGCAGCGCAACCCCAAATAGATAACCATACCTGAAGCATGGTGGCGAATCTGGTTGCCACTGTCCCAAAATCGACATATCTCTGGGCTTTCGGGCCCCTCTCGACAGAGGGCATTAAGAGTGTGAGGATGTCTTAATTTGCTAGACATCTGGTCCCAACGAAGGTTGTTTGTCCACCTGCTTTGACCACATTCACTCGGTGACATCTGCACCACTATACCTTGATGTCATACTTCTTCAATATAACTCCGAGTGTTACCGTAACACCAATGCAATTTTACCATTATACCACAGCCAGTACGCAACCATTAACCACTCTCTACCAAACCTACCCTTTCCCTCCGGCGCAGTACTACACCCTGTAGTTCTGGCATTGTTTGTAACTACCTAATACCACTACCATCACCCCTTACACTCCATAGTGAGCTCCGGCGTTGTACCCATGTTCACTGGCAACCCTACCACATACGTACAACACCCACGGGGACCCAACCAGTCATGACCAGCCTAACATGCCACACCTTACTGATACCCGTTGCAATACGGATGTGTTCACCAACACAAATAATCCCTGACCATGCCCATGCAGGTCATCCGGATTGGGGAGCCGTCACACACGCACCACGACGCCTCCCCCACACTAACGGGAAGACTACCATGCCCATTCCCGCAGCGCAACCCCAAATAGATAACCATACCTGAAGCATGGTGGCGAATCTGGTTGCCACTGTCCCAAAATCGACATATCTCTGGGCTTTCGGGCCCCTCTCGACAGAGGGCATTAAGAGTGTGAGGATGTCTTAATTTGCTAGACATCTGGTCCCAACGAAGGTTGTTTGTCCACCTGCTTTGACCACATTCACTCGGTGACATCTGCACCACTATACCTTGATGTCATACTTCTTCAATATAACTCCGAGTGTTACCGTAACACCAATGCAATTTTACCATTATACCACAGCCAGTACGCAACCATTAACCACTCTCTACCAAACCTACCCTTTCCCTCCGGCGCAGTACTACACCCTGTAGTTCTGGCATTGTTTGTAACTACCTAATACCACTACCATCACCCCTTACACTCCATAGTGAGCTCCGGCGTTGTACCCATGTTCACTGGCAACCCTACCACATACGTACAACACCCACGGGGACCCAACCAGTCATGACCAGCCTAACATGCCACACCTTACTGATACCCGTTGCAATACGGATGTGTTCACCAACACAAATAATCCCTGACCATGCCCATGCAGGTCATCCGGATTGGGGAGCCGTCACACACGCACCACGACGCCTCCCCCACACTAACGGGAAGACTACCATGCCCATTCCCGCAGCGCAACCCCAAATAGATAACCATACCTGAAGCATGGTGGCGAATCTGGTTGCCACTGTCCCAAAATCGACATATCTCTGGGCTTTCGGGCCCCTCTCGACAGAGGGCATTAAGAGTGTGAGGATGTCTTAATTTGCTAGACATCTGGTCCCAACGAAGGTTGTTTGTCCACCTGCTTTGACCACATTCACTCGGTGACATCTGCACCACTATACCTTGATGTCATACTTCTTCAATATAACTCCGAGTGTTACCGTAACACCAATGCAATTTTACCATTATACCACAGCCAGTACGCAACCATTAACCACTCTCTACCAAACCTACCCTTTCCCTCCGGCGCAGTACTACACCCTGTAGTTCTGGCATTGTTTGTAACTACCTAATACCACTACCATCACCCCTTACACTCCATAGTGAGCTCCGGCGTTGTACCCATGTTCACTGGCAACCCTACCACATACGTACAACACCCACGGGGACCCAACCAGTCATGACCAGCCTAACATGCCACACCTTACTGATACCCGTTGCAATACGGATGTGTTCACCAACACAAATAATCCCTGACCATGCCCATGCAGGTCATCCGGATTGGGGAGCCGTCACACACGCACCACGACGCCTCCCCCACACTAACGGGAAGACTACCATGCCCATTCCCGCAGCGCAACCCCAAATAGATAACCATACCTGAAGCATGGTGGCGAATCTGGTTGCCACTGTCCCAAAATCGACATATCTCTGGGCTTTCGGGCCCCTCTCGACAGAGGGCATTAAGAGTGTGAGGATGTCTTAATTTGCTAGACATCTGGTCCCAACGAAGGTTGTTTGTCCACCTGCTTTGACCACATTCACTCGGTGACATCTGCACCACTATACCTTGATGTCATACTTCTTCAATATAACTCCGAGTGTTACCGTAACACCAATGCAATTTTACCATTATACCACAGCCAGTACGCAACCATTAACCACTCTCTACCAAACCTACCCTTTCCCTCCGGCGCAGTACTACACCCTGTAGTTCTGGCATTGTTTGTAACTACCTAATACCACTACCATCACCCCTTACACTCCATAGTGAGCTCCGGCGTTGTACCCATGTTCACTGGCAACCCTACCACATACGTACAACACCCACGGGGACCCAACCAGTCATGACCAGCCTAACATGCCACACCTTACTGATACCCGTTGCAATACGGATGTGTTCACCAACACAAATAATCCCTGACCATGCCCATGCAGGTCATCCGGATTGGGGAGCCGTCACACACGCACCACGACGCCTCCCCCACACTAACGGGAAGACTACCATGCCCATTCCCGCAGCGCAACCCCAAATAGATAACCATACCTGAAGCATGGTGGCGAATCTGGTTGCCACTGTCCCAAAATCGACATATCTCTGGGCTTTCGGGCCCCTCTCGACAGAGGGCATTAAGAGTGTGAGGATGTCTTAATTTGCTAGACATCTGGTCCCAACGAAGGTTGTTTGTCCACCTGCTTTGACCACATTCACTCGGTGACATCTGCACCACTATACCTTGATGTCATACTTCTTCAATATAACTCCGAGTGTTACCGTAACACCAATGCAATTTTACCATTATACCACAGCCAGTACGCAACCATTAACCACTCTCTACCAAACCTACCCTTTCCCTCCGGCGCAGTACTACACCCTGTAGTTCTGGCATTGTTTGTAACTACCTAATACCACTACCATCACCCCTTACACTCCATAGTGAGCTCCGGCGTTGTACCCATGTTCACTGGCAACCCTACCACATACGTACAACACCCACGGGGACCCAACCAGTCATGACCAGCCTAACATGCCACACCTTACTGATACCCGTTGCAATACGGATGTGTTCACCAACACAAATAATCCCTGACCATGCCCATGCAGGTCATCCGGATTGGGGAGCCGTCACACACGCACCACGACGCCTCCCCCACACTAACGGGAAGACTACCATGCCCATTCCCGCAGCGCAACCCCAAATAGATAACCATACCTGAAGCATGGTGGCGAATCTGGTTGCCACTGTCCCAAAATCGACATATCTCTGGGCTTTCGGGCCCCTCTCGACAGAGGGCATTAAGAGTGTGAGGATGTCTTAATTTGCTAGACATCTGGTCCCAACGAAGGTTGTTTGTCCACCTGCTTTGACCACATTCACTCGGTGACATCTGCACCACTATACCTTGATGTCATACTTCTTCAATATAACTCCGAGTGTTACCGTAACACCAATGCAATTTTACCATTATACCACAGCCAGTACGCAACCATTAACCACTCTCTACCAAACCTACCCTTTCCCTCCGGCGCAGTACTACACCCTGTAGTTCTGGCATTGTTTGTAACTACCTAATACCACTACCATCACCCCTTACACTCCATAGTGAGCTCCGGCGTTGTACCCATGTTCACTGGCAACCCTACCACATACGTACAACACCCACGGGGACCCAACCAGTCATGACCAGCCTAACATGCCACACCTTACTGATACCCGTTGCAATACGGATGTGTTCACCAACACAAATAATCCCTGACCATGCCCATGCAGGTCATCCGGATTGGGGAGCCGTCACACACGCACCACGACGCCTCCCCCACACTAACGGGAAGACTACCATGCCCATTCCCGCAGCGCAACCCCAAATAGATAACCATACCTGAAGCATGGTGGCGAATCTGGTTGCCACTGTCCCAAAATCGACATATCTCTGGGCTTTCGGGCCCCTCTCGACAGAGGGCATTAAGAGTGTGAGGATGTCTTAATTTGCTAGACATCTGGTCCCAACGAAGGTTGTTTGTCCACCTGCTTTGACCACATTCACTCGGTGACATCTGCACCACTATACCTTGATGTCATACTTCTTCAATATAACTCCGAGTGTTACCGTAACACCAATGCAATTTTACCATTATACCACAGCCAGTACGCAACCATTAACCACTCTCTACCAAACCTACCCTTTCCCTCCGGCGCAGTACTACACCCTGTAGTTCTGGCATTGTTTGTAACTACCTAATACCACTACCATCACCCCTTACACTCCATAGTGAGCTCCGGCGTTGTACCCATGTTCACTGGCAACCCTACCACATACGTACAACACCCACGGGGACCCAACCAGTCATGACCAGCCTAACATGCCACACCTTACTGATACCCGTTGCAATACGGATGTGTTCACCAACACAAATAATCCCTGACCATGCCCATGCAGGTCATCCGGATTGGGGAGCCGTCACACACGCACCACGACGCCTCCCCCACACTAACGGGAAGACTACCATGCCCATTCCCGCAGCGCAACCCCAAATAGATAACCATACCTGAAGCATGGTGGCGAATCTGGTTGCCACTGTCCCAAAATCGACATATCTCTGGGCTTTCGGGCCCCTCTCGACAGAGGGCATTAAGAGTGTGAGGATGTCTTAATTTGCTAGACATCTGGTCCCAACGAAGGTTGTTTGTCCACCTGCTTTGACCACATTCACTCGGTGACATCTGCACCACTATACCTTGATGTCATACTTCTTCAATATAACTCCGAGTGTTACCGTAACACCAATGCAATTTTACCATTATACCACAGCCAGTACGCAACCATTAACCACTCTCTACCAAACCTACCCTTTCCCTCCGGCGCAGTACTACACCCTGTAGTTCTGGCATTGTTTGTAACTACCTAATACCACTACCATCACCCCTTACACTCCATAGTGAGCTCCGGCGTTGTACCCATGTTCACTGGCAACCCTACCACATACGTACAACACCCACGGGGACCCAACCAGTCATGACCAGCCTAACATGCCACACCTTACTGATACCCGTTGCAATACGGATGTGTTCACCAACACAAATAATCCCTGACCATGCCCATGCAGGTCATCCGGATTGGGGAGCCGTCACACACGCACCACGACGCCTCCCCCACACTAACGGGAAGACTACCATGCCCATTCCCGCAGCGCAACCCCAAATAGATAACCATACCTGAAGCATGGTGGCGAATCTGGTTGCCACTGTCCCAAAATCGACATATCTCTGGGCTTTCGGGCCCCTCTCGACAGAGGGCATTAAGAGTGTGAGGATGTCTTAATTTGCTAGACATCTGGTCCCAACGAAGGTTGTTTGTCCACCTGCTTTGACCACATTCACTCGGTGACATCTGCACCACTATACCTTGATGTCATACTTCTTCAATATAACTCCGAGTGTTACCGTAACACCAATGCAATTTTACCATTATACCACAGCCAGTACGCAACCATTAACCACTCTCTACCAAACCTACCCTTTCCCTCCGGCGCAGTACTACACCCTGTAGTTCTGGCATTGTTTGTAACTACCTAATACCACTACCATCACCCCTTACACTCCATAGTGAGCTCCGGCGTTGTACCCATGTTCACTGGCAACCCTACCACATACGTACAACACCCACGGGGACCCAACCAGTCATGACCAGCCTAACATGCCACACCTTACTGATACCCGTTGCAATACGGATGTGTTCACCAACACAAATAATCCCTGACCATGCCCATGCAGGTCATCCGGATTGGGGAGCCGTCACACACGCACCACGACGCCTCCCCCACACTAACGGGAAGACTACCATGCCCATTCCCGCAGCGCAACCCCAAATAGATAACCATACCTGAAGCATGGTGGCGAATCTGGTTGCCACTGTCCCAAAATCGACATATCTCTGGGCTTTCGGGCCCCTCTCGACAGAGGGCATTAAGAGTGTGAGGATGTCTTAATTTGCTAGACATCTGGTCCCAACGAAGGTTGTTTGTCCACCTGCTTTGACCACATTCACTCGGTGACATCTGCACCACTATACCTTGATGTCATACTTCTTCAATATAACTCCGAGTGTTACCGTAACACCAATGCAATTTTACCATTATACCACAGCCAGTACGCAACCATTAACCACTCTCTACCAAACCTACCCTTTCCCTCCGGCGCAGTACTACACCCTGTAGTTCTGGCATTGTTTGTAACTACCTAATACCACTACCATCACCCCTTACACTCCATAGTGAGCTCCGGCGTTGTACCCATGTTCACTGGCAACCCTACCACATACGTACAACACCCACGGGGACCCAACCAGTCATGACCAGCCTAACATGCCACACCTTACTGATACCCGTTGCAATACGGATGTGTTCACCAACACAAATAATCCCTGACCATGCCCATGCAGGTCATCCGGATTGGGGAGCCGTCACACACGCACCACGACGCCTCCCCCACACTAACGGGAAGACTACCATGCCCATTCCCGCAGCGCAACCCCAAATAGATAACCATACCTGAAGCATGGTGGCGAATCTGGTTGCCACTGTCCCAAAATCGACATATCTCTGGGCTTTCGGGCCCCTCTCGACAGAGGGCATTAAGAGTGTGAGGATGTCTTAATTTGCTAGACATCTGGTCCCAACGAAGGTTGTTTGTCCACCTGCTTTGACCACATTCACTCGGTGACATCTGCACCACTATACCTTGATGTCATACTTCTTCAATATAACTCCGAGTGTTACCGTAACACCAATGCAATTTTACCATTATACCACAGCCAGTACGCAACCATTAACCACTCTCTACCAAACCTACCCTTTCCCTCCGGCGCAGTACTACACCCTGTAGTTCTGGCATTGTTTGTAACTACCTAATACCACTACCATCACCCCTTACACTCCATAGTGAGCTCCGGCGTTGTACCCATGTTCACTGGCAACCCTACCACATACGTACAACACCCACGGGGACCCAACCAGTCATGACCAGCCTAACATGCCACACCTTACTGATACCCGTTGCAATACGGATGTGTTCACCAACACAAATAATCCCTGACCATGCCCATGCAGGTCATCCGGATTGGGGAGCCGTCACACACGCACCACGACGCCTCCCCCACACTAACGGGAAGACTACCATGCCCATTCCCGCAGCGCAACCCCAAATAGATAACCATACCTGAAGCATGGTGGCGAATCTGGTTGCCACTGTCCCAAAATCGACATATCTCTGGGCTTTCGGGCCCCTCTCGACAGAGGGCATTAAGAGTGTGAGGATGTCTTAATTTGCTAGACATCTGGTCCCAACGAAGGTTGTTTGTCCACCTGCTTTGACCACATTCACTCGGTGACATCTGCACCACTATACCTTGATGTCATACTTCTTCAATATAACTCCGAGTGTTACCGTAACACCAATGCAATTTTACCATTATACCACAGCCAGTACGCAACCATTAACCACTCTCTACCAAACCTACCCTTTCCCTCCGGCGCAGTACTACACCCTGTAGTTCTGGCATTGTTTGTAACTACCTAATACCACTACCATCACCCCTTACACTCCATAGTGAGCTCCGGCGTTGTACCCATGTTCACTGGCAACCCTACCACATACGTACAACACCCACGGGGACCCAACCAGTCATGACCAGCCTAACATGCCACACCTTACTGATACCCGTTGCAATACGGATGTGTTCACCAACACAAATAATCCCTGACCATGCCCATGCAGGTCATCCGGATTGGGGAGCCGTCACACACGCACCACGACGCCTCCCCCACACTAACGGGAAGACTACCATGCCCATTCCCGCAGCGCAACCCCAAATAGATAACCATACCTGAAGCATGGTGGCGAATCTGGTTGCCACTGTCCCAAAATCGACATATCTCTGGGCTTTCGGGCCCCTCTCGACAGAGGGCATTAAGAGTGTGAGGATGTCTTAATTTGCTAGACATCTGGTCCCAACGAAGGTTGTTTGTCCACCTGCTTTGACCACATTCACTCGGTGACATCTGCACCACTATACCTTGATGTCATACTTCTTCAATATAACTCCGAGTGTTACCGTAACACCAATGCAATTTTACCATTATACCACAGCCAGTACGCAACCATTAACCACTCTCTACCAAACCTACCCTTTCCCTCCGGCGCAGTACTACACCCTGTAGTTCTGGCATTGTTTGTAACTACCTAATACCACTACCATCACCCCTTACACTCCATAGTGAGCTCCGGCGTTGTACCCATGTTCACTGGCAACCCTACCACATACGTACAACACCCACGGGGACCCAACCAGTCATGACCAGCCTAACATGCCACACCTTACTGATACCCGTTGCAATACGGATGTGTTCACCAACACAAATAATCCCTGACCATGCCCATGCAGGTCATCCGGATTGGGGAGCCGTCACACACGCACCACGACGCCTCCCCCACACTAACGGGAAGACTACCATGCCCATTCCCGCAGCGCAACCCCAAATAGATAACCATACCTGAAGCATGGTGGCGAATCTGGTTGCCACTGTCCCAAAATCGACATATCTCTGGGCTTTCGGGCCCCTCTCGACAGAGGGCATTAAGAGTGTGAGGATGTCTTAATTTGCTAGACATCTGGTCCCAACGAAGGTTGTTTGTCCACCTGCTTTGACCACATTCACTCGGTGACATCTGCACCACTATACCTTGATGTCATACTTCTTCAATATAACTCCGAGTGTTACCGTAACACCAATGCAATTTTACCATTATACCACAGCCAGTACGCAACCATTAACCACTCTCTACCAAACCTACCCTTTCCCTCCGGCGCAGTACTACACCCTGTAGTTCTGGCATTGTTTGTAACTACCTAATACCACTACCATCACCCCTTACACTCCATAGTGAGCTCCGGCGTTGTACCCATGTTCACTGGCAACCCTACCACATACGTACAACACCCACGGGGACCCAACCAGTCATGACCAGCCTAACATGCCACACCTTACTGATACCCGTTGCAATACGGATGTGTTCACCAACACAAATAATCCCTGACCATGCCCATGCAGGTCATCCGGATTGGGGAGCCGTCACACACGCACCACGACGCCTCCCCCACACTAACGGGAAGACTACCATGCCCATTCCCGCAGCGCAACCCCAAATAGATAACCATACCTGAAGCATGGTGGCGAATCTGGTTGCCACTGTCCCAAAATCGACATATCTCTGGGCTTTCGGGCCCCTCTCGACAGAGGGCATTAAGAGTGTGAGGATGTCTTAATTTGCTAGACATCTGGTCCCAACGAAGGTTGTTTGTCCACCTGCTTTGACCACATTCACTCGGTGACATCTGCACCACTATACCTTGATGTCATACTTCTTCAATATAACTCCGAGTGTTACCGTAACACCAATGCAATTTTACCATTATACCACAGCCAGTACGCAACCATTAACCACTCTCTACCAAACCTACCCTTTCCCTCCGGCGCAGTACTACACCCTGTAGTTCTGGCATTGTTTGTAACTACCTAATACCACTACCATCACCCCTTACACTCCATAGTGAGCTCCGGCGTTGTACCCATGTTCACTGGCAACCCTACCACATACGTACAACACCCACGGGGACCCAACCAGTCATGACCAGCCTAACATGCCACACCTTACTGATACCCGTTGCAATACGGATGTGTTCACCAACACAAATAATCCCTGACCATGCCCATGCAGGTCATCCGGATTGGGGAGCCGTCACACACGCACCACGACGCCTCCCCCACACTAACGGGAAGACTACCATGCCCATTCCCGCAGCGCAACCCCAAATAGATAACCATACCTGAAGCATGGTGGCGAATCTGGTTGCCACTGTCCCAAAATCGACATATCTCTGGGCTTTCGGGCCCCTCTCGACAGAGGGCATTAAGAGTGTGAGGATGTCTTAATTTGCTAGACATCTGGTCCCAACGAAGGTTGTTTGTCCACCTGCTTTGACCACATTCACTCGGTGACATCTGCACCACTATACCTTGATGTCATACTTCTTCAATATAACTCCGAGTGTTACCGTAACACCAATGCAATTTTACCATTATACCACAGCCAGTACGCAACCATTAACCACTCTCTACCAAACCTACCCTTTCCCTCCGGCGCAGTACTACACCCTGTAGTTCTGGCATTGTTTGTAACTACCTAATACCACTACCATCACCCCTTACACTCCATAGTGAGCTCCGGCGTTGTACCCATGTTCACTGGCAACCCTACCACATACGTACAACACCCACGGGGACCCAACCAGTCATGACCAGCCTAACATGCCACACCTTACTGATACCCGTTGCAATACGGATGTGTTCACCAACACAAATAATCCCTGACCATGCCCATGCAGGTCATCCGGATTGGGGAGCCGTCACACACGCACCACGACGCCTCCCCCACACTAACGGGAAGACTACCATGCCCATTCCCGCAGCGCAACCCCAAATAGATAACCATACCTGAAGCATGGTGGCGAATCTGGTTGCCACTGTCCCAAAATCGACATATCTCTGGGCTTTCGGGCCCCTCTCGACAGAGGGCATTAAGAGTGTGAGGATGTCTTAATTTGCTAGACATCTGGTCCCAACGAAGGTTGTTTGTCCACCTGCTTTGACCACATTCACTCGGTGACATCTGCACCACTATACCTTGATGTCATACTTCTTCAATATAACTCCGAGTGTTACCGTAACACCAATGCAATTTTACCATTATACCACAGCCAGTACGCAACCATTAACCACTCTCTACCAAACCTACCCTTTCCCTCCGGCGCAGTACTACACCCTGTAGTTCTGGCATTGTTTGTAACTACCTAATACCACTACCATCACCCCTTACACTCCATAGTGAGCTCCGGCGTTGTACCCATGTTCACTGGCAACCCTACCACATACGTACAACACCCACGGGGACCCAACCAGTCATGACCAGCCTAACATGCCACACCTTACTGATACCCGTTGCAATACGGATGTGTTCACCAACACAAATAATCCCTGACCATGCCCATGCAGGTCATCCGGATTGGGGAGCCGTCACACACGCACCACGACGCCTCCCCCACACTAACGGGAAGACTACCATGCCCATTCCCGCAGCGCAACCCCAAATAGATAACCATACCTGAAGCATGGTGGCGAATCTGGTTGCCACTGTCCCAAAATCGACATATCTCTGGGCTTTCGGGCCCCTCTCGACAGAGGGCATTAAGAGTGTGAGGATGTCTTAATTTGCTAGACATCTGGTCCCAACGAAGGTTGTTTGTCCACCTGCTTTGACCACATTCACTCGGTGACATCTGCACCACTATACCTTGATGTCATACTTCTTCAATATAACTCCGAGTGTTACCGTAACACCAATGCAATTTTACCATTATACCACAGCCAGTACGCAACCATTAACCACTCTCTACCAAACCTACCCTTTCCCTCCGGCGCAGTACTACACCCTGTAGTTCTGGCATTGTTTGTAACTACCTAATACCACTACCATCACCCCTTACACTCCATAGTGAGCTCCGGCGTTGTACCCATGTTCACTGGCAACCCTACCACATACGTACAACACCCACGGGGACCCAACCAGTCATGACCAGCCTAACATGCCACACCTTACTGATACCCGTTGCAATACGGATGTGTTCACCAACACAAATAATCCCTGACCATGCCCATGCAGGTCATCCGGATTGGGGAGCCGTCACACACGCACCACGACGCCTCCCCCACACTAACGGGAAGACTACCATGCCCATTCCCGCAGCGCAACCCCAAATAGATAACCATACCTGAAGCATGGTGGCGAATCTGGTTGCCACTGTCCCAAAATCGACATATCTCTGGGCTTTCGGGCCCCTCTCGACAGAGGGCATTAAGAGTGTGAGGATGTCTTAATTTGCTAGACATCTGGTCCCAACGAAGGTTGTTTGTCCACCTGCTTTGACCACATTCACTCGGTGACATCTGCACCACTATACCTTGATGTCATACTTCTTCAATATAACTCCGAGTGTTACCGTAACACCAATGCAATTTTACCATTATACCACAGCCAGTACGCAACCATTAACCACTCTCTACCAAACCTACCCTTTCCCTCCGGCGCAGTACTACACCCTGTAGTTCTGGCATTGTTTGTAACTACCTAATACCACTACCATCACCCCTTACACTCCATAGTGAGCTCCGGCGTTGTACCCATGTTCACTGGCAACCCTACCACATACGTACAACACCCACGGGGACCCAACCAGTCATGACCAGCCTAACATGCCACACCTTACTGATACCCGTTGCAATACGGATGTGTTCACCAACACAAATAATCCCTGACCATGCCCATGCAGGTCATCCGGATTGGGGAGCCGTCACACACGCACCACGACGCCTCCCCCACACTAACGGGAAGACTACCATGCCCATTCCCGCAGCGCAACCCCAAATAGATAACCATACCTGAAGCATGGTGGCGAATCTGGTTGCCACTGTCCCAAAATCGACATATCTCTGGGCTTTCGGGCCCCTCTCGACAGAGGGCATTAAGAGTGTGAGGATGTCTTAATTTGCTAGACATCTGGTCCCAACGAAGGTTGTTTGTCCACCTGCTTTGACCACATTCACTCGGTGACATCTGCACCACTATACCTTGATGTCATACTTCTTCAATATAACTCCGAGTGTTACCGTAACACCAATGCAATTTTACCATTATACCACAGCCAGTACGCAACCATTAACCACTCTCTACCAAACCTACCCTTTCCCTCCGGCGCAGTACTACACCCTGTAGTTCTGGCATTGTTTGTAACTACCTAATACCACTACCATCACCCCTTACACTCCATAGTGAGCTCCGGCGTTGTACCCATGTTCACTGGCAACCCTACCACATACGTACAACACCCACGGGGACCCAACCAGTCATGACCAGCCTAACATGCCACACCTTACTGATACCCGTTGCAATACGGATGTGTTCACCAACACAAATAATCCCTGACCATGCCCATGCAGGTCATCCGGATTGGGGAGCCGTCACACACGCACCACGACGCCTCCCCCACACTAACGGGAAGACTACCATGCCCATTCCCGCAGCGCAACCCCAAATAGATAACCATACCTGAAGCATGGTGGCGAATCTGGTTGCCACTGTCCCAAAATCGACATATCTCTGGGCTTTCGGGCCCCTCTCGACAGAGGGCATTAAGAGTGTGAGGATGTCTTAATTTGCTAGACATCTGGTCCCAACGAAGGTTGTTTGTCCACCTGCTTTGACCACATTCACTCGGTGACATCTGCACCACTATACCTTGATGTCATACTTCTTCAATATAACTCCGAGTGTTACCGTAACACCAATGCAATTTTACCATTATACCACAGCCAGTACGCAACCATTAACCACTCTCTACCAAACCTACCCTTTCCCTCCGGCGCAGTACTACACCCTGTAGTTCTGGCATTGTTTGTAACTACCTAATACCACTACCATCACCCCTTACACTCCATAGTGAGCTCCGGCGTTGTACCCATGTTCACTGGCAACCCTACCACATACGTACAACACCCACGGGGACCCAACCAGTCATGACCAGCCTAACATGCCACACCTTACTGATACCCGTTGCAATACGGATGTGTTCACCAACACAAATAATCCCTGACCATGCCCATGCAGGTCATCCGGATTGGGGAGCCGTCACACACGCACCACGACGCCTCCCCCACACTAACGGGAAGACTACCATGCCCATTCCCGCAGCGCAACCCCAAATAGATAACCATACCTGAAGCATGGTGGCGAATCTGGTTGCCACTGTCCCAAAATCGACATATCTCTGGGCTTTCGGGCCCCTCTCGACAGAGGGCATTAAGAGTGTGAGGATGTCTTAATTTGCTAGACATCTGGTCCCAACGAAGGTTGTTTGTCCACCTGCTTTGACCACATTCACTCGGTGACATCTGCACCACTATACCTTGATGTCATACTTCTTCAATATAACTCCGAGTGTTACCGTAACACCAATGCAATTTTACCATTATACCACAGCCAGTACGCAACCATTAACCACTCTCTACCAAACCTACCCTTTCCCTCCGGCGCAGTACTACACCCTGTAGTTCTGGCATTGTTTGTAACTACCTAATACCACTACCATCACCCCTTACACTCCATAGTGAGCTCCGGCGTTGTACCCATGTTCACTGGCAACCCTACCACATACGTACAACACCCACGGGGACCCAACCAGTCATGACCAGCCTAACATGCCACACCTTACTGATACCCGTTGCAATACGGATGTGTTCACCAACACAAATAATCCCTGACCATGCCCATGCAGGTCATCCGGATTGGGGAGCCGTCACACACGCACCACGACGCCTCCCCCACACTAACGGGAAGACTACCATGCCCATTCCCGCAGCGCAACCCGAAATAGATAACCATACCTGAAGCATGGTGGCGAATCTGGTTGCCACTGTCCCAAAATCGACATATCTCTGGGCTTTCGGGCCCCTCTCGACAGAGGGCATTAAGAGTGTGAGGATGTCTTAATTTGCTAGACATCTGGTCCCAACGAAGGTTGTTTGTCCACCTGCTTTGACCACATTCACTCGGTGACATCTGCACCACTATACCTTGATGTCATACTTCTTCAATATAACTCCGAGTGTTACCGTAACACCAATGCAATTTTACCATTATACCACAGCCAGTACGCAACCATTAACCACTCTCTACCAAACCTACCCTTTCCCTCCGGCGCAGTACTACACCCTGTAGTTCTGGCATTGTTTGTAACTACCTAATACCACTACCATCACCCCTTACACTCCATAGTGAGCTCCGGCGTTGTACCCATGTTCACTGGCAACCCTACCACATACGTACAACACCCACGGGGACCCAACCAGTCATGACCAGCCTAACATGCCACACCTTACTGATACCCGTTGCAATACGGATGTGTTCACCAACACAAATAATCCCTGACCATGCCCATGCAGGTCATCCGGATTGGGGAGCCGTCACACACGCACCACGACGCCTCCCCCACACTAACGGGAAGACTACCATGCCCATTCCCGCAGCGCAACCCCAAATAGATAACCATACCTGAAGCATGGTGGCGAATCTGGTTGCCACTGTCCCAAAATCGACATATCTCTGGGCTTTCGGGCCCCTCTCGACAGAGGGCATTAAGAGTGTGAGGATGTCTTAATTTGCTAGACATCTGGTCCCAACGAAGGTTGTTTGTCCACCTGCTTTGACCACATTCACTCGGTGACATCTGCACCACTATACCTTGATGTCATACTTCTTCAATATAACTCCGAGTGTTACCGTAACACCAATGCAATTTTACCATTATACCACAGCCAGTACGCAACCATTAACCACTCTCTACCAAACCTACCCTTTCCCTCCGGCGCAGTACTACACCCTGTAGTTCTGGCATTGTTTGTAACTACCTAATACCACTACCATCACCCCTTACACTCCATAGTGAGCTCCGGCGTTGTACCCATGTTCACTGGCAACCCTACCACATACGTACAACACCCACGGGGACCCAACCAGTCATGACCAGCCTAACATGCCACACCTTACTGATACCCGTTGCAATACGGATGTGTTCACCAACACAAATAATCCCTGACCATGCCCATGCAGGTCATCCGGATTGGGGAGCCGTCACACACGCACCACGACGCCTCCCCCACACTAACGGGAAGACTACCATGCCCATTCCCGCAGCGCAACCCCAAATAGATAACCATACCTGAAGCATGGTGGCGAATCTGGTTGCCACTGTCCCAAAATCGACATATCTCTGGGCTTTCGGGCCCCTCTCGACAGAGGGCATTAAGAGTGTGAGGATGTCTTAATTTGCTAGACATCTGGTCCCAACGAAGGTTGTTTGTCCACCTGCTTTGACCACATTCACTCGGTGACATCTGCACCACTATACCTTGATGTCATACTTCTTCAATATAACTCCGAGTGTTACCGTAACACCAATGCAATTTTACCATTATACCACAGCCAGTACGCAACCATTAACCACTCTCTACCAAACCTACCCTTTCCCTCCGGCGCAGTACTACACCCTGTAGTTCTGGCATTGTTTGTAACTACCTAATACCACTACCATCACCCCTTACACTCCATAGTGAGCTCCGGCGTTGTACCCATGTTCACTGGCAACCCTACCACATACGTACAACACCCACGGGGACCCAACCAGTCATGACCAGCCTAACATGCCACACCTTACTGATACCCGTTGCAATACGGATGTGTTCACCAACACAAATAATCCCTGACCATGCCCATGCAGGTCATCCGGATTGGGGAGCCGTCACACACGCACCACGACGCCTCCCCCACACTAACGGGAAGACTACCATGCCCATTCCCGCAGCGCAACCCCAAATAGATAACCATACCTGAAGCATGGTGGCGAATCTGGTTGCCACTGTCCCAAAATCGACATATCTCTGGGCTTTCGGGCCCCTCTCGACAGAGGGCATTAAGAGTGTGAGGATGTCTTAATTTGCTAGACATCTGGTCCCAACGAAGGTTGTTTGTCCACCTGCTTTGACCACATTCACTCGGTGACATCTGCACCACTATACCTTGATGTCATACTTCTTCAATATAACTCCGAGTGTTACCGTAACACCAATGCAATTTTACCATTATACCACAGCCAGTACGCAACCATTAACCACTCTCTACCAAACCTACCCTTTCCCTCCGGCGCAGTACTACACCCTGTAGTTCTGGCATTGTTTGTAACTACCTAATACCACTACCATCACCCCTTACACTCCATAGTGAGCTCCGGCGTTGTACCCATGTTCACTGGCAACCCTACCACATACGTACAACACCCACGGGGACCCAACCAGTCATGACCAGCCTAACATGCCACACCTTACTGATACCCGTTGCAATACGGATGTGTTCACCAACACAAATAATCCCTGACCATGCCCATGCAGGTCATCCGGATTGGGGAGCCGTCACACACGCACCACGACGCCTCCCCCACACTAACGGGAAGACTACCATGCCCATTCCCGCAGCGCAACCCCAAATAGATAACCATACCTGAAGCATGGTGGCGAATCTGGTTGCCACTGTCCCAAAATCGACATATCTCTGGGCTTTCGGGCCCCTCTCGACAGAGGGCATTAAGAGTGTGAGGATGTCTTAATTTGCTAGACATCTGGTCCCAACGAAGGTTGTTTGTCCACCTGCTTTGACCACATTCACTCGGTGACATCTGCACCACTATACCTTGATGTCATACTTCTTCAATATAACTCCGAGTGTTACCGTAACACCAATGCAATTTTACCATTATACCACAGCCAGTACGCAACCATTAACCACTCTCTACCAAACCTACCCTTTCCCTCCGGCGCAGTACTACACCCTGTAGTTCTGGCATTGTTTGTAACTACCTAATACCACTACCATCACCCCTTACACTCCATAGTGAGCTCCGGCGTTGTACCCATGTTCACTGGCAACCCTACCACATACGTACAACACCCACGGGGACCCAACCAGTCATGACCAGCCTAACATGCCACACCTTACTGATACCCGTTGCAATACGGATGTGTTCACCAACACAAATAATCCCTGACCATGCCCATGCAGGTCATCCGGATTGGGGAGCCGTCACACACGCACCACGACGCCTCCCCCACACTAACGGGAAGACTACCATGCCCATTCCCGCAGCGCAACCCCAAATAGATAACCATACCTGAAGCATGGTGGCGAATCTGGTTGCCACTGTCCCAAAATCGACATATCTCTGGGCTTTCGGGCCCCTCTCGACAGAGGGCATTAAGAGTGTGAGGATGTCTTAATTTGCTAGACATCTGGTCCCAACGAAGGTTGTTTGTCCACCTGCTTTGACCACATTCACTCGGTGACATCTGCACCACTATACCTTGATGTCATACTTCTTCAATATAACTCCGAGTGTTACCGTAACACCAATGCAATTTTACCATTATACCACAGCCAGTACGCAACCATTAACCACTCTCTACCAAACCTACCCTTTCCCTCCGGCGCAGTACTACACCCTGTAGTTCTGGCATTGTTTGTAACTACCTAATACCACTACCATCACCCCTTACACTCCATAGTGAGCTCCGGCGTTGTACCCATGTTCACTGGCAACCCTACCACATACGTACAACACCCACGGGGACCCAACCAGTCATGACCAGCCTAACATGCCACACCTTACTGATACCCGTTGCAATACGGATGTGTTCACCAACACAAATAATCCCTGACCATGCCCATGCAGGTCATCCGGATTGGGGAGCCGTCACACACGCACCACGACGCCTCCCCCACACTAACGGGAAGACTACCATGCCCATTCCCGCAGCGCAACCCCAAATAGATAACCATACCTGAAGCATGGTGGCGAATCTGGTTGCCACTGTCCCAAAATCGACATATCTCTGGGCTTTCGGGCCCCTCTCGACAGAGGGCATTAAGAGTGTGAGGATGTCTTAATTTGCTAGACATCTGGTCCCAACGAAGGTTGTTTGTCCACCTGCTTTGACCACATTCACTCGGTGACATCTGCACCACTATACCTTGATGTCATACTTCTTCAATATAACTCCGAGTGTTACCGTAACACCAATGCAATTTTACCATTATACCACAGCCAGTACGCAACCATTAACCACTCTCTACCAAACCTACCCTTTCCCTCCGGCGCAGTACTACACCCTGTAGTTCTGGCATTGTTTGTAACTACCTAATACCACTACCATCACCCCTTACACTCCATAGTGAGCTCCGGCGTTGTACCCATGTTCACTGGCAACCCTACCACATACGTACAACACCCACGGGGACCCAACCAGTCATGACCAGCCTAACATGCCACACCTTACTGATACCCGTTGCAATACGGATGTGTTCACCAACACAAATAATCCCTGACCATGCCCATGCAGGTCATCCGGATTGGGGAGCCGTCACACACGCACCACGACGCCTCCCCCACACTAACGGGAAGACTACCATGCCCATTCCCGCAGCGCAACCCCAAATAGATAACCATACCTGAAGCATGGTGGCGAATCTGGTTGCCACTGTCCCAAAATCGACATATCTCTGGGCTTTCGGGCCCCTCTCGACAGAGGGCATTAAGAGTGTGAGGATGTCTTAATTTGCTAGACATCTGGTCCCAACGAAGGTTGTTTGTCCACCTGCTTTGACCACATTCACTCGGTGACATCTGCACCACTATACCTTGATGTCATACTTCTTCAATATAACTCCGAGTGTTACCGTAACACCAATGCAATTTTACCATTATACCACAGCCAGTACGCAACCATTAACCACTCTCTACCAAACCTACCCTTTCCCTCCGGCGCAGTACTACACCCTGTAGTTCTGGCATTGTTTGTAACTACCTAATACCACTACCATCACCCCTTACACTCCATAGTGAGCTCCGGCGTTGTACCCATGTTCACTGGCAACCCTACCACATACGTACAACACCCACGGGGACCCAACCAGTCATGACCAGCCTAACATGCCACACCTTACTGATACCCGTTGCAATACGGATGTGTTCACCAACACAAATAATCCCTGACCATGCCCATGCAGGTCATCCGGATTGGGGAGCCGTCACACACGCACCACGACGCCTCCCCCACACTAACGGGAAGACTACCATGCCCATTCCCGCAGCGCAACCCCAAATAGATAACCATACCTGAAGCATGGTGGCGAATCTGGTTGCCACTGTCCCAAAATCGACATATCGCTGGGCTTTCGGGCCCCTCTCGACAGAGGGCATTAAGAGTGTGAGGATGTCTTAATTTGCTAGACATCTGGTCCCAACGAAGGTTGTTTGTCCACCTGCTTTGACCACATTCACTCGGTGACATCTGCACCACTATACCTTGATGTCATACTTCTTCAATATAACTCCGAGTGTTACCGTAACACCAATGCAATTTTACCATTATACCACAGCCAGTACGCAACCATTAACCACTCTCTACCAAACCTACCCTTTCCCTGCGGCGCAGTACTACACCCTGTAGTTCTGGCATTGTTTGTAACTACCTAATACCACTACCATCACCCCTTACACTCCATAGTGAGCTCCGGCGTTGTACCCATGTTCACTGGCAACCCTACCACATACGTACAACACCCACGGGGACCCAACCAGTCATGACCAGCCTAACATGCCACACCTTACTGATACCCGTTGCAATACGGATGTGTTCACCAACACAAATAATCCCTGACCATGCCCATGCAGGTCATCCGGATTGGGGAGCCGTCACACACGCACCACGACGCCTCCCCCACACTAACGGGAAGACTACCATGCCCATTCCCGCAGCGCAACCCCAAATAGATAACCATACCTGAAGCATGGTGGCGAATCTGGTTGCCACTGTCCCAAAATCGACATATCGCTGGGCTTTCGGGCCCCTCTCGACAGAGGGCATTAAGAGTGTGAGGATGTCTTAATTTGCTAGACATCTGGTCCCAACGAAGGTTGTTTGTCCACCTGCTTTGACCACATTCACTCGGTGACATCTGCACCACTATACCTTGATGTCATACTTCTTCAATATAACTCCGAGTGTTACCGTAACACCAATGCAATTTTACCATTATACCACAGCCAGTACGCAACCATTAACCACTCTCTACCAAACCTACCCTTTCCCTCCGGCGCAGTACTACACCCTGTAGTTCTGGCATTGTTTGTAACTACCTAATACCACTACCATCACCCCTTACACTCCATAGTGAGCTCCGGCGTTGTACCCATGTTCACTGGCAACCCTACCACATACGTACAACACCCACGGGGACCCAACCAGTCATGACCAGCCTAACATGCCACACCTTACTGATACCCGTTGCAATACGGATGTGTTCACCAACACAAATAATCCCTGACCATGCCCATGCAGGTCATCCGGATTGGGGAGCCGTCACACACGCACCACGACGCCTCCCCCACACTAACGGGAAGACTACCATGCCCATTCCCGCAGCGCAACCCCAAATAGATAACCATACCTGAAGCATGGTGGCGAATCTGGTTGCCACTGTCCCAAAATCGACATATCTCTGGGCTTTCGGGCCCCTCTCGACAGAGGGCATTAAGAGTGTGAGGATGTCTTAATTTGCTAGACATCTGGTCCCAACGAAGGTTGTTTGTCCACCTGCTTTGACCACATTCACTCGGTGACATCTGCACCACTATACCTTGATGTCATACTTCTTCAATATAACTCCGAGTGTTACCGTAACACCAATGCAATTTTACCATTATACCACAGCCAGTACGCAACCATTAACCACTCTCTACCAAACCTACCCTTTCCCTCCGGCGCAGTACTACACCCTGTAGTTCTGGCATTGTTTGTAACTACCTAATACCACTACCATCACCCCTTACACTCCATAGTGAGCTCCGGCGTTGTACCCATGTTCACTGGCAACCCTACCACATACGTACAACACCCACGGGGACCCAACCAGTCATGACCAGCCTAACATGCCACACCTTACTGATACCCGTTGCAATACGGATGTGTTCACCAACACAAATAATCCCTGACCATGCCCATGCAGGTCATCCGGATTGGGGAGCCGTCACACACGCACCACGACGCCTCCCCCACACTAACGGGAAGACTACCATGCCCATTCCCGCAGCGCAACCCCAAATAGATAACCATACCTGAAGCATGGTGGCGAATCTGGTTGCCACTGTCCCAAAATCGACATATCTCTGGGCTTTCGGGCCCCTCTCGACAGAGGGCATTAAGAGTGTGAGGATGTCTTAATTTGCTAGACATCTGGTCCCAACGAAGGTTGTTTGTCCACCTGCTTTGACCACATTCACTCGGTGACATCTGCACCACTATACCTTGATGTCATACTTCTTCAATATAACTCCGAGTGTTACCGTAACACCAATGCAATTTTACCATTATACCACAGCCAGTACGCAACCATTAACCACTCTCTACCAAACCTACCCTTTCCCTCCGGCGCAGTACTACACCCTGTAGTTCTGGCATTGTTTGTAACTACCTAATACCACTACCATCACCCCTTACACTCCATAGTGAGCTCCGGCGTTGTACCCATGTTCACTGGCAACCCTACCACATACGTACAACACCCACGGGGACCCAACCAGTCATGACCAGCCTAACATGCCACACCTTACTGATACCCGTTGCAATACGGATGTGTTCACCAACACAAATAATCCCTGACCATGCCCATGCAGGTCATCCGGATTGGGGAGCCGTCACACACGCACCACGACGCCTCCCCCACACTAACGGGAAGACTACCATGCCCATTCCCGCAGCGCAACCCCAAATAGATAACCATACCTGAAGCATGGTGGCGAATCTGGTTGCCACTGTCCCAAAATCGACATATCTCTGGGCTTTCGGGCCCCTCTCGACAGAGGGCATTAAGAGTGTGAGGATGTCTTAATTTGCTAGACATCTGGTCCCAACGAAGGTTGTTTGTCCACCTGCTTTGACCACATTCACTCGGTGACATCTGCACCACTATACCTTGATGTCATACTTCTTCAATATAACTCCGAGTGTTACCGTAACACCAATGCAATTTTACCATTATACCACAGCCAGTACGCAACCATTAACCACTCTCTACCAAACCTACCCTTTCCCTCCGGCGCAGTACTACACCCTGTAGTTCTGGCATTGTTTGTAACTACCTAATACCACTACCATCACCCCTTACACTCCATAGTGAGCTCCGGCGTTGTACCCATGTTCACTGGCAACCCTACCACATACGTACAACACCCACGGGGACCCAACCAGTCATGACCAGCCTAACATGCCACACCTTACTGATACCCGTTGCAATACGGATGTGTTCACCAACACAAATAATCCCTGACCATGCCCATGCAGGTCATCCGGATTGGGGAGCCGTCACACACGCACCACGACGCCTCCCCCACACTAACGGGAAGACTACCATGCCCATTCCCGCAGCGCAACCCCAAATAGATAACCATACCTGAAGCATGGTGGCGAATCTGGTTGCCACTGTCCCAAAATCGACATATCTCTGGGCTTTCGGGCCCCTCTCGACAGAGGGCATTAAGAGTGTGAGGATGTCTTAATTTGCTAGACATCTGGTCCCAACGAAGGTTGTTTGTCCACCTGCTTTGACCACATTCACTCGGTGACATCTGCACCACTATACCTTGATGTCATACTTCTTCAATATAACTCCGAGTGTTACCGTAACACCAATGCAATTTTACCATTATACCACAGCCAGTACGCAACCATTAACCACTCTCTACCAAACCTACCCTTTCCCTCCGGCGCAGTACTACACCCTGTAGTTCTGGCATTGTTTGTAACTACCTAATACCACTACCATCACCCCTTACACTCCATAGTGAGCTCCGGCGTTGTACCCATGTTCACTGGCAACCCTACCACATACGTACAACACCCACGGGGACCCAACCAGTCATGACCAGCCTAACATGCCACACCTTACTGATACCCGTTGCAATACGGATGTGTTCACCAACACAAATAATCCCTGACCATGCCCATGCAGGTCATCCGGATTGGGGAGCCGTCACACACGCACCACGACGCCTCCCCCACACTAACGGGAAGACTACCATGCCCATTCCCGCAGCGCAACCCCAAATAGATAACCATACCTGAAGCATGGTGGCGAATCTGGTTGCCACTGTCCCAAAATCGACATATCTCTGGGCTTTCGGGCCCCTCTCGACAGAGGGCATTAAGAGTGTGAGGATGTCTTAATTTGCTAGACATCTGGTCCCAACGAAGGTTGTTTGTCCACCTGCTTTGACCACATTCACTCGGTGACATCTGCACCACTATACCTTGATGTCATACTTCTTCAATATAACTCCGAGTGTTACCGTAACACCAATGCAATTTTACCATTATACCACAGCCAGTACGCAACCATTAACCACTCTCTACCAAACCTACCCTTTCCCTCCGGCGCAGTACTACACCCTGTAGTTCTGGCATTGTTTGTAACTACCTAATACCACTACCATCACCCCTTACACTCCATAGTGAGCTCCGGCGTTGTACCCATGTTCACTGGCAACCCTACCACATACGTACAACACCCACGGGGACCCAACCAGTCATGACCAGCCTAACATGCCACACCTTACTGATACCCGTTGCAATACGGATGTGTTCACCAACACAAATAATCCCTGACCATGCCCATGCAGGTCATCCGGATTGGGGAGCCGTCACACACGCACCACGACGCCTCCCCCACACTAACGGGAAGACTACCATGCCCATTCCCGCAGCGCAACCCCAAATAGATAACCATACCTGAAGCATGGTGGCGAATCTGGTTGCCACTGTCCCAAAATCGACATATCTCTGGGCTTTCGGGCCCCTCTCGACAGAGGGCATTAAGAGTGTGAGGATGTCTTAATTTGCTAGACATCTGGTCCCAACGAAGGTTGTTTGTCCACCTGCTTTGACCACATTCACTCGGTGACATCTGCACCACTATACCTTGATGTCATACTTCTTCAATATAACTCCGAGTGTTACCGTAACACCAATGCAATTTTACCATTATACCACAGCCAGTACGCAACCATTAACCACTCTCTACCAAACCTACCCTTTCCCTCCGGCGCAGTACTACACCCTGTAGTTCTGGCATTGTTTGTAACTACCTAATACCACTACCATCACCCCTTACACTCCATAGTGAGCTCCGGCGTTGTACCCATGTTCACTGGCAACCCTACCACATACGTACAACACCCACGGGGACCCAACCAGTCATGACCAGCCTAACATGCCACACCTTACTGATACCCGTTGCAATACGGATGTGTTCACCAACACAAATAATCCCTGACCATGCCCATGCAGGTCATCCGGATTGGGGAGCCGTCACACACGCACCACGACGCCTCCCCCACACTAACGGGAAGACTACCATGCCCATTCCCGCAGCGCAACCCCAAATAGATAACCATACCTGAAGCATGGTGGCGAATCTGGTTGCCACTGTCCCAAAATCGACATATCTCTGGGCTTTCGGGCCCCTCTCGACAGAGGGCATTAAGAGTGTGAGGATGTCTTAATTTGCTAGACATCTGGTCCCAACGAAGGTTGTTTGTCCACCTGCTTTGACCACATTCACTCGGTGACATCTGCACCACTATACCTTGATGTCATACTTCTTCAATATAACTCCGAGTGTTACCGTAACACCAATGCAATTTTACCATTATACCACAGCCAGTACGCAACCATTAACCACTCTCTACCAAACCTACCCTTTCCCTCCGGCGCAGTACTACACCCTGTAGTTCTGGCATTGTTTGTAACTACCTAATACCACTACCATCACCCCTTACACTCCATAGTGAGCTCCGGCGTTGTACCCATGTTCACTGGCAACCCTACCACATACGTACAACACCCACGGGGACCCAACCAGTCATGACCAGCCTAACATGCCACACCTTACTGATACCCGTTGCAATACGGATGTGTTCACCAACACAAATAATCCCTGACCATGCCCATGCAGGTCATCCGGATTGGGGAGCCGTCACACACGCACCACGACGCCTCCCCCACACTAACGGGAAGACTACCATGCCCATTCCCGCAGCGCAACCCCAAATAGATAACCATACCTGAAGCATGGTGGCGAATCTGGTTGCCACTGTCCCAAAATCGACATATCTCTGGGCTTTCGGGCCCCTCTCGACAGAGGGCATTAAGAGTGTGAGGATGTCTTAATTTGCTAGACATCTGGTCCCAACGAAGGTTGTTTGTCCACCTGCTTTGACCACATTCACTCGGTGACATCTGCACCACTATACCTTGATGTCATACTTCTTCAATATAACTCCGAGTGTTACCGTAACACCAATGCAATTTTACCATTATACCACAGCCAGTACGCAACCATTAACCACTCTCTACCAAACCTACCCTTTCCCTCCGGCGCAGTACTACACCCTGTAGTTCTGGCATTGTTTGTAACTACCTAATACCACTACCATCACCCCTTACACTCCATAGTGAGCTCCGGCGTTGTACCCATGTTCACTGGCAACCCTACCACATACGTACAACACCCACGGGGACCCAACCAGTCATGACCAGCCTAACATGCCACACCTTACTGATACCCGTTGCAATACGGATGTGTTCACCAACACAAATAATCCCTGACCATGCCCATGCAGGTCATCCGGATTGGGGAGCCGTCACACACGCACCACGACGCCTCCCCCACACTAACGGGAAGACTACCATGCCCATTCCCGCAGCGCAACCCCAAATAGATAACCATACCTGAAGCATGGTGGCGAATCTGGTTGCCACTGTCCCAAAATCGACATATCTCTGGGCTTTCGGGCCCCTCTCGACAGAGGGCATTAAGAGTGTGAGGATGTCTTAATTTGCTAGACATCTGGTCCCAACGAAGGTTGTTTGTCCACCTGCTTTGACCACATTCACTCGGTGACATCTGCACCACTATACCTTGATGTCATACTTCTTCAATATAACTCCGAGTGTTACCGTAACACCAATGCAATTTTACCATTATACCACAGCCAGTACGCAACCATTAACCACTCTCTACCAAACCTACCCTTTCCCTCCGGCGCAGTACTACACCCTGTAGTTCTGGCATTGTTTGTAACTACCTAATACCACTACCATCACCCCTTACACTCCATAGTGAGCTCCGGCGTTGTACCCATGTTCACTGGCAACCCTACCACATACGTACAACACCCACGGGGACCCAACCAGTCATGACCAGCCTAACATGCCACACCTTACTGATACCCGTTGCAATACGGATGTGTTCACCAACACAAATAATCCCTGACCATGCCCATGCAGGTCATCCGGATTGGGGAGCCGTCACACACGCACCACGACGCCTCCCCCACACTAACGGGAAGACTACCATGCCCATTCCCGCAGCGCAACCCCAAATAGATAACCATACCTGAAGCATGGTGGCGAATCTGGTTGCCACTGTCCCAAAATCGACATATCTCTGGGCTTTCGGGCCCCTCTCGACAGAGGGCATTAAGAGTGTGAGGATGTCTTAATTTGCTAGACATCTGGTCCCAACGAAGGTTGTTTGTCCACCTGCTTTGACCACATTCACTCGGTGACATCTGCACCACTATACCTTGATGTCATACTTCTTCAATATAACTCCGAGTGTTACCGTAACACCAATGCAATTTTACCATTATACCACAGCCAGTACGCAACCATTAACCACTCTCTACCAAACCTACCCTTTCCCTCCGGCGCAGTACTACACCCTGTAGTTCTGGCATTGTTTGTAACTACCTAATACCACTACCATCACCCCTTACACTCCATAGTGAGCTCCGGCGTTGTACCCATGTTCACTGGCAACCCTACCACATACGTACAACACCCACGGGGACCCAACCAGTCATGACCAGCCTAACATGCCACACCTTACTGATACCCGTTGCAATACGGATGTGTTCACCAACACAAATAATCCCTGACCATGCCCATGCAGGTCATCCGGATTGGGGAGCCGTCACACACGCACCACGACGCCTCCCCCACACTAACGGGAAGACTACCATGCCCATTCCCGCAGCGCAACCCCAAATAGATAACCATACCTGAAGCATGGTGGCGAATCTGGTTGCCACTGTCCCAAAATCGACATATCTCTGGGCTTTCGGGCCCCTCTCGACAGAGGGCATTAAGAGTGTGAGGATGTCTTAATTTGCTAGACATCTGGTCCCAACGAAGGTTGTTTGTCCACCTGCTTTGACCACATTCACTCGGTGACATCTGCACCACTATACCTTGATGTCATACTTCTTCAATATAACTCCGAGTGTTACCGTAACACCAATGCAATTTTACCATTATACCACAGCCAGTACGCAACCATTAACCACTCTCTACCAAACCTACCCTTTCCCTCCGGCGCAGTACTACACCCTGTAGTTCTGGCATTGTTTGTAACTACCTAATACCACTACCATCACCCCTTACACTCCATAGTGAGCTCCGGCGTTGTACCCATGTTCACTGGCAACCCTACCACATACGTACAACACCCACGGGGACCCAACCAGTCATGACCAGCCTAACATGCCACACCTTACTGATACCCGTTGCAATACGGATGTGTTCACCAACACAAATAATCCCTGACCATGCCCATGCAGGTCATCCGGATTGGGGAGCCGTCACACACGCACCACGACGCCTCCCCCACACTAACGGGAAGACTACCATGCCCATTCCCGCAGCGCAACCCCAAATAGATAACCATACCTGAAGCATGGTGGCGAATCTGGTTGCCACTGTCCCAAAATCGACATATCTCTGGGCTTTCGGGCCCCTCTCGACAGAGGGCATTAAGAGTGTGAGGATGTCTTAATTTGCTAGACATCTGGTCCCAACGAAGGTTGTTTGTCCACCTGCTTTGACCACATTCACTCGGTGACATCTGCACCACTATACCTTGATGTCATACTTCTTCAATATAACTCCGAGTGTTACCGTAACACCAATGCAATTTTACCATTATACCACAGCCAGTACGCAACCATTAACCACTCTCTACCAAACCTACCCTTTCCCTCCGGCGCAGTACTACACCCTGTAGTTCTGGCATTGTTTGTAACTACCTAATACCACTACCATCACCCCTTACACTCCATAGTGAGCTCCGGCGTTGTACCCATGTTCACTGGCAACCCTACCACATACGTACAACACCCACGGGGACCCAACCAGTCATGACCAGCCTAACATGCCACACCTTACTGATACCCGTTGCAATACGGATGTGTTCACCAACACAAATAATCCCTGACCATGCCCATGCAGGTCATCCGGATTGGGGAGCCGTCACACACGCACCACGACGCCTCCCCCACACTAACGGGAAGACTACCATGCCCATTCCCGCAGCGCAACCCCAAATAGATAACCATACCTGAAGCATGGTGGCGAATCTGGTTGCCACTGTCCCAAAATCGACATATCTCTGGGCTTTCGGGCCCCTCTCGACAGAGGGCATTAAGAGTGTGAGGATGTCTTAATTTGCTAGACATCTGGTCCCAACGAAGGTTGTTTGTCCACCTGCTTTGACCACATTCACTCGGTGACATCTGCACCACTATACCTTGATGTCATACTTCTTCAATATAACTCCGAGTGTTACCGTAACACCAATGCAATTTTACCATTATACCACAGCCAGTACGCAACCATTAACCACTCTCTACCAAACCTACCCTTTCCCTCCGGCGCAGTACTACACCCTGTAGTTCTGGCATTGTTTGTAACTACCTAATACCACTACCATCACCCCTTACACTCCATAGTGAGCTCCGGCGTTGTACCCATGTTCACTGGCAACCCTACCACATACGTACAACACCCACGGGGACCCAACCAGTCATGACCAGCCTAACATGCCACACCTTACTGATACCCGTTGCAATACGGATGTGTTCACCAACACAAATAATCCCTGACCATGCCCATGCAGGTCATCCGGATTGGGGAGCCGTCACACACGCACCACGACGCCTCCCCCACACTAACGGGAAGACTACCATGCCCATTCCCGCAGCGCAACCCCAAATAGATAACCATACCTGAAGCATGGTGGCGAATCTGGTTGCCACTGTCCCAAAATCGACATATCTCTGGGCTTTCGGGCCCCTCTCGACAGAGGGCATTAAGAGTGTGAGGATGTCTTAATTTGCTAGACATCTGGTCCCAACGAAGGTTGTTTGTCCACCTGCTTTGACCACATTCACTCGGTGACATCTGCACCACTATACCTTGATGTCATACTTCTTCAATATAACTCCGAGTGTTACCGTAACACCAATGCAATTTTACCATTATACCACAGCCAGTACGCAACCATTAACCACTCTCTACCAAACCTACCCTTTCCCTCCGGCGCAGTACTACACCCTGTAGTTCTGGCATTGTTTGTAACTACCTAATACCACTACCATCACCCCTTACACTCCATAGTGAGCTCCGGCGTTGTACCCATGTTCACTGGCAACCCTACCACATACGTACAACACCCACGGGGACCCAACCAGTCATGACCAGCCTAACATGCCACACCTTACTGATACCCGTTGCAATACGGATGTGTTCACCAACACAAATAATCCCTGACCATGCCCATGCAGGTCATCCGGATTGGGGAGCCGTCACACACGCACCACGACGCCTCCCCCACACTAACGGGAAGACTACCATGCCCATTCCCGCAGCGCAACCCCAAATAGATAACCATACCTGAAGCATGGTGGCGAATCTGGTTGCCACTGTCCCAAAATCGACATATCTCTGGGCTTTCGGGCCCCTCTCGACAGAGGGCATTAAGAGTGTGAGGATGTCTTAATTTGCTAGACATCTGGTCCCAACGAAGGTTGTTTGTCCACCTGCTTTGACCACATTCACTCGGTGACATCTGCACCACTATACCTTGATGTCATACTTCTTCAATATAACTCCGAGTGTTACCGTAACACCAATGCAATTTTACCATTATACCACAGCCAGTACGCAACCATTAACCACTCTCTACCAAACCTACCCTTTCCCTCCGGCGCAGTACTACACCCTGTAGTTCTGGCATTGTTTGTAACTACCTAATACCACTACCATCACCCCTTACACTCCATAGTGAGCTCCGGCGTTGTACCCATGTTCACTGGCAACCCTACCACATACGTACAACACCCACGGGGACCCAACCAGTCATGACCAGCCTAACATGCCACACCTTACTGATACCCGTTGCAATACGGATGTGTTCACCAACACAAATAATCCCTGACCATGCCCATGCAGGTCATCCGGATTGGGGAGCCGTCACACACGCACCACGACGCCTCCCCCACACTAACGGGAAGACTACCATGCCCATTCCCGCAGCGCAACCCCAAATAGATAACCATACCTGAAGCATGGTGGCGAATCTGGTTGCCACTGTCCCAAAATCGACATATCTCTGGGCTTTCGGGCCCCTCTCGACAGAGGGCATTAAGAGTGTGAGGATGTCTTAATTTGCTAGACATCTGGTCCCAACGAAGGTTGTTTGTCCACCTGCTTTGACCACATTCACTCGGTGACATCTGCACCACTATACCTTGATGTCATACTTCTTCAATATAACTCCGAGTGTTACCGTAACACCAATGCAATTTTACCATTATACCACAGCCAGTACGCAACCATTAACCACTCTCTACCAAACCTACCCTTTCCCTCCGGCGCAGTACTACACCCTGTAGTTCTGGCATTGTTTGTAACTACCTAATACCACTACCATCACCCCTTACACTCCATAGTGAGCTCCGGCGTTGTACCCATGTTCACTGGCAACCCTACCACATACGTACAACACCCACGGGGACCCAACCAGTCATGACCAGCCTAACATGCCACACCTTACTGATACCCGTTGCAATACGGATGTGTTCACCAACACAAATAATCCCTGACCATGCCCATGCAGGTCATCCGGATTGGGGAGCCGTCACACACGCACCACGACGCCTCCCCCACACTAACGGGAAGACTACCATGCCCATTCCCGCAGCGCAACCCCAAATAGATAACCATACCTGAAGCATGGTGGCGAATCTGGTTGCCACTGTCCCAAAATCGACATATCTCTGGGCTTTCGGGCCCCTCTCGACAGAGGGCATTAAGAGTGTGAGGATGTCTTAATTTGCTAGACATCTGGTCCCAACGAAGGTTGTTTGTCCACCTGCTTTGACCACATTCACTCGGTGACATCTGCACCACTATACCTTGATGTCATACTTCTTCAATATAACTCCGAGTGTTACCGTAACACCAATGCAATTTTACCATTATACCACAGCCAGTACGCAACCATTAACCACTCTCTACCAAACCTACCCTTTCCCTCCGGCGCAGTACTACACCCTGTAGTTCTGGCATTGTTTGTAACTACCTAATACCACTACCATCACCCCTTACACTCCATAGTGAGCTCCGGCGTTGTACCCATGTTCACTGGCAACCCTACCACATACGTACAACACCCACGGGGACCCAACCAGTCATGACCAGCCTAACATGCCACACCTTACTGATACCCGTTGCAATACGGATGTGTTCACCAACACAAATAATCCCTGACCATGCCCATGCAGGTCATCCGGATTGGGGAGCCGTCACACACGCACCACGACGCCTCCCCCACACTAACGGGAAGACTACCATGCCCATTCCCGCAGCGCAACCCCAAATAGATAACCATACCTGAAGCATGGTGGCGAATCTGGTTGCCACTGTCCCAAAATCGACATATCTCTGGGCTTTCGGGCCCCTCTCGACAGAGGGCATTAAGAGTGTGAGGATGTCTTAATTTGCTAGACATCTGGTCCCAACGAAGGTTGTTTGTCCACCTGCTTTGACCACATTCACTCGGTGACATCTGCACCACTATACCTTGATGTCATACTTCTTCAATATAACTCCGAGTGTTACCGTAACACCAATGCAATTTTACCATTATACCACAGCCAGTACGCAACCATTAACCACTCTCTACCAAACCTACCCTTTCCCTCCGGCGCAGTACTACACCCTGTAGTTCTGGCATTGTTTGTAACTACCCAATACCACTACCATCACCCCTTACACTCCATAGTGAGCTCCGGCGTTGTACCCATGTTCACTGGCAACCCTACCACATACGTACAACACCCACGGGGACCCAACCAGTCATGACCAGCCTAACATGCCACACCTTACTGATACCCGTTGCAATACGGATGTGTTCACCAACACAAATAATCCCTGACCATGCCCATGCAGGTCATCCGGATTGGGGAGCCGTCACACACGCACCACGACGCCTCCCCCACACTAACGGGAAGACTACCATGCCCATTCCCGCAGCGCAACCCCAAATAGATAACCATACCTGAAGCATGGTGGCGAATCTGGTTGCCACTGTCCCAAAATCGACATATCTCTGGGCTTTCGGGCCCCTCTCGACAGAGGGCATTAAGAGTGTGAGGATGTCTTAATTTGCTAGACATCTGGTCCCAACGAAGGTTGTTTGTCCACCTGCTTTGACCACATTCACTCGGTGACATCTGCACCACTATACCTTGATGTCATACTTCTTCAATATAACTCCGAGTGTTACCGTAACACCAATGCAATTTTACCATTATACCACAGCCAGTACGCAACCATTAACCACTCTCTACCAAACCTACCCTTTCCCTCCGGCGCAGTACTACACCCTGTAGTTCTGGCATTGTTTGTAACTACCTAATACCACTACCATCACCCCTTACACTCCATAGTGAGCTCCGGCGTTGTACCCATGTTCACTGGCAACCCTACCACATACGTACAACACCCACGGGGACCCAACCAGTCATGACCAGCCTAACATGCCACACCTTACTGATACCCGTTGCAATACGGATGTGTTCACCAACACAAATAATCCCTGACCATGCCCATGCAGGTCATCCGGATTGGGGAGCCGTCACACACGCACCACGACGCCTCCCCCACACTAACGGGAAGACTACCATGCCCATTCCCGCAGCGCAACCCCAAATAGATAACCATACCTGAAGCATGGTGGCGAATCTGGTTGCCACTGTCCCAAAATCGACATATCTCTGGGCTTTCGGGCCCCTCTCGACAGAGGGCATTAAGAGTGTGAGGATGTCTTAATTTGCTAGACATCTGGTCCCAACGAAGGTTGTTTGTCCACCTGCTTTGACCACATTCACTCGGTGACATCTGCACCACTATACCTTGATGTCATACTTCTTCAATATAACTCCGAGTGTTACCGTAACACCAATGCAATTTTACCATTATACCACAGCCAGTACGCAACCATTAACCACTCTCTACCAAACCTACCCTTTCCCTCCGGCGCAGTACTACACCCTGTAGTTCTGGCATTGTTTGTAACTACCTAATACCACTACCATCACCCCTTACACTCCATAGTGAGCTCCGGCGTTGTACCCATGTTCACTGGCAACCCTACCACATACGTACAACACCCACGGGGACCCAACCAGTCATGACCAGCCTAACATGCCACACCTTACTGATACCCGTTGCAATACGGATGTGTTCACCAACACAAATAATCCCTGACCATGCCCATGCAGGTCATCCGGATTGGGGAGCCGTCACACACGCACCACGACGCCTCCCCCACACTAACGGGAAGACTACCATGCCCATTCCCGCAGCGCAACCCCAAATAGATAACCATACCTGAAGCATGGTGGCGAATCTGGTTGCCACTGTCCCAAAATCGACATATCTCTGGGCTTTCGGGCCCCTCTCGACAGAGGGCATTAAGAGTGTGAGGATGTCTTAATTTGCTAGACATCTGGTCCCAACGAAGGTTGTTTGTCCACCTGCTTTGACCACATTCACTCGGTGACATCTGCACCACTATACCTTGATGTCATACTTCTTCAATATAACTCCGAGTGTTACCGTAACACCAATGCAATTTTACCATTATACCACAGCCAGTACGCAACCATTAACCACTCTCTACCAAACCTACCCTTTCCCTCCGGCGCAGTACTACACCCTGTAGTTCTGGCATTGTTTGTAACTACCTAATACCACTACCATCACCCCTTACACTCCATAGTGAGCTCCGGCGTTGTACCCATGTTCACTGGCAACCCTACCACATACGTACAACACCCACGGGGACCCAACCAGTCATGACCAGCCTAACATGCCACACCTTACTGATACCCGTTGCAATACGGATGTGTTCACCAACACAAATAATCCCTGACCATGCCCATGCAGGTCATCCGGATTGGGGAGCCGTCACACACGCACCACGACGCCTCCCCCACACTAACGGGAAGACTACCATGCCCATTCCCGCAGCGCAACCCCAAATAGATAACCATACCTGAAGCATGGTGGCGAATCTGGTTGCCACTGTCCCAAAATCGACATATCTCTGGGCTTTCGGGCCCCTCTCGACAGAGGGCATTAAGAGTGTGAGGATGTCTTAATTTGCTAGACATCTGGTCCCAACGAAGGTTGTTTGTCCACCTGCTTTGACCACATTCACTCGGTGACATCTGCACCACTATACCTTGATGTCATACTTCTTCAATATAACTCCGAGTGTTACCGTAACACCAATGCAATTTTACCATTATACCACAGCCAGTACGCAACCATTAACCACTCTCTACCAAACCTACCCTTTCCCTCCGGCGCAGTACTACACCCTGTAGTTCTGGCATTGTTTGTAACTACCTAATACCACTACCATCACCCCTTACACTCCATAGTGAGCTCCGGCGTTGTACCCATGTTCACTGGCAACCCTACCACATACGTACAACACCCACGGGGACCCAACCAGTCATGACCAGCCTAACATGCCACACCTTACTGATACCCGTTGCAATACGGATGTGTTCACCAACACAAATAATCCCTGACCATGCCCATGCAGGTCATCCGGATTGGGGAGCCGTCACACACGCACCACGACGCCTCCCCCACACTAACGGGAAGACTACCATGCCCATTCCCGCAGCGCAACCCCAAATAGATAACCATACCTGAAGCATGGTGGCGAATCTGGTTGCCACTGTCCCAAAATCGACATATCTCTGGGCTTTCGGGCCCCTCTCGACAGAGGGCATTAAGAGTGTGAGGATGTCTTAATTTGCTAGACATCTGGTCCCAACGAAGGTTGTTTGTCCACCTGCTTTGACCACATTCACTCGGTGACATCTGCACCACTATACCTTGATGTCATACTTCTTCAATATAACTCCGAGTGTTACCGTAACACCAATGCAATTTTACCATTATACCACAGCCAGTACGCAACCATTAACCACTCTCTACCAAACCTACCCTTTCCCTCCGGCGCAGTACTACACCCTGTAGTTCTGGCATTGTTTGTAACTACCTAATACCACTACCATCACCCCTTACACTCCATAGTGAGCTCCGGCGTTGTACCCATGTTCACTGGCAACCCTACCACATACGTACAACACCCACGGGGACCCAACCAGTCATGACCAGCCTAACATGCCACACCTTACTGATACCCGTTGCAATACGGATGTGTTCACCAACACAAATAATCCCTGACCATGCCCATGCAGGTCATCCGGATTGGGGAGCCGTCACACACGCACCACGACGCCTCCCCCACACTAACGGGAAGACTACCATGCCCATTCCCGCAGCGCAACCCCAAATAGATAACCATACCTGAAGCATGGTGGCGAATCTGGTTGCCACTGTCCCAAAATCGACATATCTCTGGGCTTTCGGGCCCCTCTCGACAGAGGGCATTAAGAGTGTGAGGATGTCTTAATTTGCTAGACATCTGGTCCCAACGAAGGTTGTTTGTCCACCTGCTTTGACCACATTCACTCGGTGACATCTGCACCACTATACCTTGATGTCATACTTCTTCAATATAACTCCGAGTGTTACCGTAACACCAATGCAATTTTACCATTATACCACAGCCAGTACGCAACCATTAACCACTCTCTACCAAACCTACCCTTTCCCTCCGGCGCAGTACTACACCCTGTAGTTCTGGCATTGTTTGTAACTACCTAATACCACTACCATCACCCCTTACACTCCATAGTGAGCTCCGGCGTTGTACCCATGTTCACTGGCAACCCTACCACATACGTACAACACCCACGGGGACCCAACCAGTCATGACCAGCCTAACATGCCACACCTTACTGATACCCGTTGCAATACGGATGTGTTCACCAACACAAATAATCCCTGACCATGCCCATGCAGGTCATCCGGATTGGGGAGCCGTCACACACGCACCACGACGCCTCCCCCACACTAACGGGAAGACTACCATGCCCATTCCCGCAGCGCAACCCCAAATAGATAACCATACCTGAAGCATGGTGGCGAATCTGGTTGCCACTGTCCCAAAATCGACATATCTCTGGGCTTTCGGGCCCCTCTCGACAGAGGGCATTAAGAGTGTGAGGATGTCTTAATTTGCTAGACATCTGGTCCCAACGAAGGTTGTTTGTCCACCTGCTTTGACCACATTCACTCGGTGACATCTGCACCACTATACCTTGATGTCATACTTCTTCAATATAACTCCGAGTGTTACCGTAACACCAATGCAATTTTACCATTATACCACAGCCAGTACGCAACCATTAACCACTCTCTACCAAACCTACCCTTTCCCTCCGGCGCAGTACTACACCCTGTAGTTCTGGCATTGTTTGTAACTACCTAATACCACTACCATCACCCCTTACACTCCATAGTGAGCTCCGGCGTTGTACCCATGTTCACTGGCAACCCTACCACATACGTACAACACCCACGGGGACCCAACCAGTCATGACCAGCCTAACATGCCACACCTTACTGATACCCGTTGCAATACGGATGTGTTCACCAACACAAATAATCCCTGACCATGCCCATGCAGGTCATCCGGATTGGGGAGCCGTCACACACGCACCACGACGCCTCCCCCACACTAACGGGAAGACTACCATGCCCATTCCCGCAGCGCAACCCCAAATAGATAACCATACCTGAAGCATGGTGGCGAATCTGGTTGCCACTGTCCCAAAATCGACATATCTCTGGGCTTTCGGGCCCCTCTCGACAGAGGGCATTAAGAGTGTGAGGATGTCTTAATTTGCTAGACATCTGGTCCCAACGAAGGTTGTTTGTCCACCTGCTTTGACCACATTCACTCGGTGACATCTGCACCACTATACCTTGATGTCATACTTCTTCAATATAACTCCGAGTGTTACCGTAACACCAATGCAATTTTACCATTATACCACAGCCAGTACGCAACCATTAACCACTCTCTACCAAACCTACCCTTTCCCTCCGGCGCAGTACTACACCCTGTAGTTCTGGCATTGTTTGTAACTACCTAATACCACTACCATCACCCCTTACACTCCATAGTGAGCTCCGGCGTTGTACCCATGTTCACTGGCAACCCTACCACATACGTACAACACCCACGGGGACCCAACCAGTCATGACCAGCCTAACATGCCACACCTTACTGATACCCGTTGCAATACGGATGTGTTCACCAACACAAATAATCCCTGACCATGCCCATGCAGGTCATCCGGATTGGGGAGCCGTCACACACGCACCACGACGCCTCCCCCACACTAACGGGAAGACTACCATGCCCATTCCCGCAGCGCAACCCCAAATAGATAACCATACCTGAAGCATGGTGGCGAATCTGGTTGCCACTGTCCCAAAATCGACATATCTCTGGGCTTTCGGGCCCCTCTCGACAGAGGGCATTAAGAGTGTGAGGATGTCTTAATTTGCTAGACATCTGGTCCCAACGAAGGTTGTTTGTCCACCTGCTTTGACCACATTCACTCGGTGACATCTGCACCACTATACCTTGATGTCATACTTCTTCAATATAACTCCGAGTGTTACCGTAACACCAATGCAATTTTACCATTATACCACAGCCAGTACGCAACCATTAACCACTCTCTACCAAACCTACCCTTTCCCTCCGGCGCAGTACTACACCCTGTAGTTCTGGCATTGTTTGTAACTACCTAATACCACTACCATCACCCCTTACACTCCATAGTGAGCTCCGGCGTTGTACCCATGTTCACTGGCAACCCTACCACATACGTACAACACCCACGGGGACCCAACCAGTCATGACCAGCCTAACATGCCACACCTTACTGATACCCGTTGCAATACGGATGTGTTCACCAACACAAATAATCCCTGACCATGCCCATGCAGGTCATCCGGATTGGGGAGCCGTCACACACGCACCACGACGCCTCCCCCACACTAACGGGAAGACTACCATGCCCATTCCCGCAGCGCAACCCCAAATAGATAACCATACCTGAAGCATGGTGGCGAATCTGGTTGCCACTGTCCCAAAATCGACATATCTCTGGGCTTTCGGGCCCCTCTCGACAGAGGGCATTAAGAGTGTGAGGATGTCTTAATTTGCTAGACATCTGGTCCCAACGAAGGTTGTTTGTCCACCTGCTTTGACCACATTCACTCGGTGACATCTGCACCACTATACCTTGATGTCATACTTCTTCAATATAACTCCGAGTGTTACCGTAACACCAATGCAATTTTACCATTATACCACAGCCAGTACGCAACCATTAACCACTCTCTACCAAACCTACCCTTTCCCTCCGGCGCAGTACTACACCCTGTAGTTCTGGCATTGTTTGTAACTACCTAATACCACTACCATCACCCCTTACACTCCATAGTGAGCTCCGGCGTTGTACCCATGTTCACTGGCAACCCTACCACATACGTACAACACCCACGGGGACCCAACCAGTCATGACCAGCCTAACATGCCACACCTTACTGATACCCGTTGCAATACGGATGTGTTCACCAACACAAATAATCCCTGACCATGCCCATGCAGGTCATCCGGATTGGGGAGCCGTCACACACGCACCACGACGCCTCCCCCACACTAACGGGAAGACTACCATGCCCATTCCCGCAGCGCAACCCCAAATAGATAACCATACCTGAAGCATGGTGGCGAATCTGGTTGCCACTGTCCCAAAATCGACATATCTCTGGGCTTTCGGGCCCCTCTCGACAGAGGGCATTAAGAGTGTGAGGATGTCTTAATTTGCTAGACATCTGGTCCCAACGAAGGTTGTTTGTCCACCTGCTTTGACCACATTCACTCGGTGACATCTGCACCACTATACCTTGATGTCATACTTCTTCAATATAACTCCGAGTGTTACCGTAACACCAATGCAATTTTACCATTATACCACAGCCAGTACGCAACCATTAACCACTCTCTACCAAACCTACCCTTTCCCTCCGGCGCAGTACTACACCCTGTAGTTCTGGCATTGTTTGTAACTACCTAATACCACTACCATCACCCCTTACACTCCATAGTGAGCTCCGGCGTTGTACCCATGTTCACTGGCAACCCTACCACATACGTACAACACCCACGGGGACCCAACCAGTCATGACCAGCCTAACATGCCACACCTTACTGATACCCGTTGCAATACGGATGTGTTCACCAACACAAATAATCCCTGACCATGCCCATGCAGGTCATCCGGATTGGGGAGCCGTCACACACGCACCACGACGCCTCCCCCACACTAACGGGAAGACTACCATGCCCATTCCCGCAGCGCAACCCCAAATAGATAACCATACCTGAAGCATGGTGGCGAATCTGGTTGCCACTGTCCCAAAATCGACATATCTCTGGGCTTTCGGGCCCCTCTCGACAGAGGGCATTAAGAGTGTGAGGATGTCTTAATTTGCTAGACATCTGGTCCCAACGAAGGTTGTTTGTCCACCTGCTTTGACCACATTCACTCGGTGACATCTGCACCACTATACCTTGATGTCATACTTCTTCAATATAACTCCGAGTGTTACCGTAACACCAATGCAATTTTACCATTATACCACAGCCAGTACGCAACCATTAACCACTCTCTACCAAACCTACCCTTTCCCTCCGGCGCAGTACTACACCCTGTAGTTCTGGCATTGTTTGTAACTACCTAATACCACTACCATCACCCCTTACACTCCATAGTGAGCTCCGGCGTTGTACCCATGTTCACTGGCAACCCTACCACATACGTACAACACCCACGGGGACCCAACCAGTCATGACCAGCCTAACATGCCACACCTTACTGATACCCGTTGCAATACGGATGTGTTCACCAACACAAATAATCCCTGACCATGCCCATGCAGGTCATCCGGATTGGGGAGCCGTCACACACGCACCACGACGCCTCCCCCACACTAACGGGAAGACTACCATGCCCATTCCCGCAGCGCAACCCCAAATAGATAACCATACCTGAAGCATGGTGGCGAATCTGGTTGCCACTGTCCCAAAATCGACATATCTCTGGGCTTTCGGGCCCCTCTCGACAGAGGGCATTAAGAGTGTGAGGATGTCTTAATTTGCTAGACATCTGGTCCCAACGAAGGTTGTTTGTCCACCTGCTTTGACCACATTCACTCGGTGACATCTGCACCACTATACCTTGATGTCATACTTCTTCAATATAACTCCGAGTGTTACCGTAACACCAATGCAATTTTACCATTATACCACAGCCAGTACGCAACCATTAACCACTCTCTACCAAACCTACCCTTTCCCTCCGGCGCAGTACTACACCCTGTAGTTCTGGCATTGTTTGTAACTACCTAATACCACTACCATCACCCCTTACACTCCATAGTGAGCTCCGGCGTTGTACCCATGTTCACTGGCAACCCTACCACATACGTACAACACCCACGGGGACCCAACCAGTCATGACCAGCCTAACATGCCACACCTTACTGATACCCGTTGCAATACGGATGTGTTCACCAACACAAATAATCCCTGACCATGCCCATGCAGGTCATCCGGATTGGGGAGCCGTCACACACGCACCACGACGCCTCCCCCACACTAACGGGAAGACTACCATGCCCATTCCCGCAGCGCAACCCCAAATAGATAACCATACCTGAAGCATGGTGGCGAATCTGGTTGCCACTGTCCCAAAATCGACATATCTCTGGGCTTTCGGGCCCCTCTCGACAGAGGGCATTAAGAGTGTGAGGATGTCTTAATTTGCTAGACATCTGGTCCCAACGAAGGTTGTTTGTCCACCTGCTTTGACCACATTCACTCGGTGACATCTGCACCACTATACCTTGATGTCATACTTCTTCAATATAACTCCGAGTGTTACCGTAACACCAATGCAATTTTACCATTATACCACAGCCAGTACGCAACCATTAACCACTCTCTACCAAACCTACCCTTTCCCTCCGGCGCAGTACTACACCCTGTAGTTCTGGCATTGTTTGTAACTACCTAATACCACTACCATCACCCCTTACACTCCATAGTGAGCTCCGGCGTTGTACCCATGTTCACTGGCAACCCTACCACATACGTACAACACCCACGGGGACCCAACCAGTCATGACCAGCCTAACATGCCACACCTTACTGATACCCGTTGCAATACGGATGTGTTCACCAACACAAATAATCCCTGACCATGCCCATGCAGGTCATCCGGATTGGGGAGCCGTCACACACGCACCACGACGCCTCCCCCACACTAACGGGAAGACTACCATGCCCATTCCCGCAGCGCAACCCCAAATAGATAACCATACCTGAAGCATGGTGGCGAATCTGGTTGCCACTGTCCCAAAATCGACATATCTCTGGGCTTTCGGGCCCCTCTCGAAAGAGGGCATTAAGAGTGTGAGGATGTCTTAATTTGCTAGACATCTGGTCCCAACGAAGGTTGTTTGTCCACCTGCTTTGACCACATTCACTCGGTGACATCTGCACCACTATACCTTGATGTCATACTTCTTCAATATAACTCCGAGTGTTACCGTAACACCAATGCAATTTTACCATTATACCACAGCCAGTACGCAACCATTAACCACTCTCTACCAAACCTACCCTTTCCCTCCGGCGCAGTACTACACCCTGTAGTTCTGGCATTGTTTGTAACTACCTAATACCACTACCATCACCCCTTACACTCCATAGTGAGCTCCGGCGTTGCACCCATGTTCACTGGCAACCCTACCACATACGTACAACACCCACGGGGACCCAACCAGTCATGACCAGCCTAACATGCCACACCTTACTGATACCCGTTGCAATACGGATGTGTTCACCAACACAAATAATCCCTGACCATGCCCATGCATGTTGTTTTTGTGTCTGTTGTCTGTACTTAACCTGTTAGGTCACATTATGGGTCGATTCTTAAGTACGGATAGTCATTGGGTGGGTGGGTGGGTGGGTGGGTGGGTGGGTGGGTGGGTGGGTGGGTGCATTCACCCCACAATGAATAGACACAAAAAATTCACAATGTAGCTGGCGTCGGTATGTCTGTGTTGATTTCTTAAAGGCATTCAGTGGTGGGTAGACCTTTGGTTTGAGGGAGGGAGGGAGGGAGGGAGGGAGGGAGGCGGCGGCTCCGTGCCACACACTGAATAACAGTGAAATCAAGCTTAGTATATTTTTATGGTCGGCCCTCCCTTCTTCCCTTTTCGTGTCGGGGTTTTGTGTACAGCACATAATTTCTTTTTTATTGATATGAAAAGTGGTGAAATCTTCAACGCACAGGCGAAGAAGTCGACCGGCTATCACCACCACCACCATCACCACCACCAGGGTGGGGGTGGTCGTAGTAGAACGACTAGACTTTTTCCCAACAGTCGGGGGTGGGGGGGGGGGGGGGACCGGGGAGTGCGCGGGCGCTTCTTCGGGGGACTGTTCTTTCGACTTGAAGTGTTTGGTTTGGTTTGGATTGGATTGTGCATCTAGAACAGCCGGACCGGGTCCGGTCTTATAACAGAAGGTGGCGGGGAGGGAATCGCAGTGGAAAGGGCTACTGTTTGGGAACTCAAACTAGAAAAACAACAAAACGTTGTGTATTTTCAAGTTTCACACGTTTGAAAAACGATGGGCGAGGGAGGGAAGTAGCTTGTGTATGTCGTAGGGGTTGTGTATGTAACGTGCAAGTGTTATGAACATAATGCAATTGTGTGTGCATAGATAAAGCAACTCTTTTTAAGATTGTGGTGGCCCTGAAAAGGGCCGTTTTCTTTCTTTCAGTGTCCTCTAAAAATCGTTTAACCGCCGAATCCGTAGAGGGTTCTTCCTTGCCTTTTCAAGGCATAGACGACATCCATGGCAGTTACGGTCTTCCTCTTGGCATGCTCGGTGTAGGTGACGGCATCTCGGATAACGTTCTCGAGAAATACTTTCAAAACACCACGGGTCTCTTCGTAGATGAGGCCTGAGATACGTTTCACTCCTCCTCTTCGGGCAAGACGACGGATGGCTGGTTTTGTGATACCCTGGATGTTATCACGTAAGACCTTCCTGTGACGTTTAGCGCCTCCTTTTCCCAAACCTTTTCCTCCTTTACCACGTCCAGACATGATGAGTGTGTGTGATATTATCAGTATGCAAAGCAGACAGAAAATGAACTGCGGTCGAAAAATCTCCGGTTTTATCGAGATAGCACGGACGTGGTAGTAAGCCTCGAAAAAAGCCGAGTATTTACGCGCGTTTAGTTTTCTGTGTAATGGTTGGTCAGCTGACTGACAATACAGCTGTTTCAAAATTAACCTCTTCTATTTCTCTTGCTTGCAGCGCCTGTTTATTTTTTTCCAACTCCTTTTCTTCCCTTTGTTCTTTCTTTCTTTCTTTCTTTCTTTCTTTCTTTCTTTCTTTCTTTCTTTCTTTCTTTCTTTCATCCAGACCGACCCCGACCGACCGACCGACCGACCGACCGACCGACCGACCGACCGACCGACCGACCGACCGACCGACCGACCGACCGACCGACCGACCGACCGACCGACTGTGATTAGTTAGTTACCGTTATTTAATCGTTGTGTGTGTGACACATCCATTTACACAAACAGATAGCTCGATCTTAAATGGTTTTGCGCGCCGAAGGCGCGCAGGGACGATTTGGGGAGCAAGCAAGCAAGCCCTTTTCGACCCTCATTAGCTGTAGAATTTGAAAGTGTCAGACCGTGGTAAAGGAGTAAAAGTTGTAGGTTGTTAGCGGCGCTTGTGTCTTTTCAGCTTTTTTTTCAGAGGTGGAGGTTTGGAAGGAGAGACAGTGGTAGTTGGTGTTGTTGGAGGGCTGCCTGATGGTGGTTGCTGATTTTTTTCCGGGTCTGGTCCTAGCCGAGTCTGGAGTGGTTGTGGGTGATTGCTGAGTCTTTTGTTGTTGTAGATTTCTGGCGTGTATTAAGTTTTTTGGTTTCTTCGACTTTTTGCATGAATAATTCGTATTGCCTGTCCATCTCTTGTCTGTGAAGGTCCCTTTGTATCTCGTGTTCCCGTAAGATGTTCTCTATCCTGTCGTCCGCGTCCTGGCATTCTGGTTTAGAAGGAAGAGGCGAGTAGATAGCCTTCACAGATAGATTCAAAAATAAAGGGTCTCTATTTAATGAAACGGGTTTACTGTAAAAAATCATACCCTGAATTTCAATGAAAACTTACATAAACACAACAGAAGAAAACGCAACAGAAAATTCAAGTTAAGTTAAGTAAACTAAAATTAACTCACCATAGGTCATCGATCCTTCAATTCTTCCTTTCCTTCGGTTCATTTATTCCGGACCTGACAATAGAATATAGAATAATTTACATAACACCACGTAACTGGCAAAACTTCAATCACTATTACACAGACGCTGCAAGCGTCAAGATGACGAGCTCCAAAACGAAAGAAAAAAAAACACAAAACAAACACAAAACCAAATAAAGGCAACACAGTAGCTTTTTCCAACCTTGAACGTTCCTGATGCACGAGATCAGCATGACATATTTCAAACGTCACGAAATGTCTCTTGCTTCAGAAATGTTTCCACCCCGAAGAGAAAACATCATAATTAAAATTAAATTGCCATACAGAAAGTCAATAATCTTATTACATGGACAATCACACAGTGTACAACAACAACAACAACAACAACAACAACAACAACAACAACAACAACAAAAAACAAGACAAAAAAGTGATGAATGCCTTTCAGGGCAGGGAAAAAAAAAATCATTCAGTTTAACCAAGTATCAACGGAGAGAACCATCACTGAATGAACAGCGACGCACGAGAACTGTCTCTCGTAATTCTATACACAGTTATCACCCCTACCTTGAAGTGAAGGCTTCAGCAAAATCACAATCGAAAATCAACCCGCATTACACCCAAGTAAACAGCGCCAGTGTGCCTACTGGGGCTATTCAGGGCCACCGAGTTACATAAGATACCACAGGATGGAGTGATGATGCACCCCAATTGTCCACATCTTGCTTTAAACTCCCGTCCGTGCGCCTGCCACTGAGGCACGACGAGCGTTAAACTGATGATTTCGGAATAGAAATTTTGACAGGTGTTGCACAATACCACAAACCGAATACGATAGCTTAGTTTAATTCGACTTGCCTGCAATAATTTTAAAATCAAAATTCGTAACCAACCTCTCTGTTACCTACTGTCGGTTGTTTTGGATGGGGTGTGACGCGGGCTGCTGTGTGCGTGGCGCTCGCTTCTGAAAACGAAAAGGTGGCCTGCTCATCACGAACTGTCCTCATCATCCGTCGACAGTCTGCAGTTCACCCGAACTCACAGGACAGGACAGGACAGGACAGTGGACACCATCGCCTATCTCGTGGACTGTCCAGATGATGGGGGGCAAGAGATGTCCACAGCTGAAATGATATTTATGAATCTTGATGGCAATTACAGTGTTTCCATGATGGCTTATCAAGGTGTTCACACTCTGAAGTCAGAGGTGCGAATGCCGTTCACAACCCCAAACCTTACAATTTGAAGCCTTCACTGCAGATAGATCTACGCCCCCTTATCCTAATTAATCAATCCACAGTCTACCCAATCAGTCGACCCTACTCTATTCCAGTCAAAACAATGCTGCTCACGAGTACCGCCCAGTCCAGCCCATCCAAAAGCGTTGTGACAGCTAACAGGCGCATTACACCACATAACGAAGTAGCATTTTAAATTAAAACGTTCATGCAGCTGCACCGCAGCCAGCCAGCCAGCCAGCCAGCCAGCCAGCCAGCCCTCCCTCCCTCCCTCCCTCCCTCCCTCCCTCCCTCCCTCCCTCCCTCCCTCCCTCCCTCCCTCCCTTCCTTCCTTCCTTCCTTCCTTCCCTAGCGACTGCCTCATTCACATTGATACCAATGCTGCTGGCAGTGAAATGAGCGTACACGTACAGGACAGTACTGACTGTCACTTCATTGTTCATATTGAGTGGAGTGGAGTGGAGTGGAGTGGAGTGGAGTGGAGTGGAGTGGAGTGGAGTGGATAATACTGCGCTCTCTCTCTCTCTCTCTCTCTCTCTCTCTCTCACACACACACACACACACACACTTGTTTGCTTGCTTATATTCGCATTATGATGAGGGATCTTTATTTTCAAGGGTCGAGTTTTAATAATAGTAGGGAGAGGCAGGCAATAGTTTAAAGAGGCGCGGGGGGTGATCGACTTTTTGGTTTGTTTGGGCGTGCGTTTGTAAGATTCTCTTTTTAAGATTATGGGTGGCCCTGAAAAGGGCCGTTGTTGTTTGTTTTCAACTTGTAAAAGTTTACTTGCTGGATGATGACTTCTTTGGGAGCAATACAGCCTGGATGTTGGGGAGAACACCACCTTGGGCGATGGTTACTCCTGACAACAGTTTGTTCAATTCCTCGTCATTTCGGATAGCCAATTGAAGATGTCTTGGGATGATTCTAGATTTCTTGTTGTCACGAGCTGCGTTTCCTGCCAACTCGAGAACTTCAGCAGCCAAGTACTCTAAAACAGCAGCCAAGTAAACTGGAGCGCCTGCACCAACTCTCTCAGCATAGTTTCCCTTCCTCAATAGACGGTGTATTCTTCCGACGGGGAACTGTAATCCGGCCCTGGATGATCGGGACTTTGCCTTTCCCTTAACTTTTCCTCCTTTACCACGTCCAGACATGTTTCAGTATTTCAGTATTGTCTTGCTCGAAAATGAGTTAAACACAAGACGCCGCGGTGGAATTGTAATATTTATACCCACATCCGGAATCGTCCTTGACAATACTTCACATGTGAGAGCCAAATGAGCTTTCAACGACGTCCGTGCTTATCAAGTTTTCACCTCTTATTAATCAACGCATGTCGACTTCCGATCCTCAGAAATCACCTCTCCTCCAATAAATAGCTGTAAAACTTCACGGCGGCATTTTTCGTCACTCGCAAGTTTGATAAAGAAAATACAGCAGCCATGCCACCAAAAGTAGGAAGCAAAGGAGCCAAGAAGGCAGCCAAGACCCAGAAAGCGGCTCGCTCTGGGGACAAGAAAAGGAGGAGGAAGAGGAAGGAAAGCTACAGCATCTACATCTACAAAGTCTTGAAACAGGTCCACCCAGACACCGGAGTGTCCAGCAAAGCTATGTCCATCATGAACAGCTTTGTCAACGATATTTTCGAGAGAATCGCCGCTGAAGCTTCCCGTCTCGCTCACTACAACAAGCGATCCACCATCACCTCCCGAGAGGTCCAAACAGCAGTCCGACTTCTGTTGCCCGGAGAATTGGCAAAGCACGCTGTCAGTGAAGGCACAAAGGCCGTCACCAAGTACACATCCAGCAAGTAAATTAGTTCGCACTTGGACTTTTACTTTCAATCAACGGCCCTTTTCAGGGCCACCCAAATTTTTAAAAAGAGAAACCTTTCAATTGCACACAATTCGCCATTTGCGTAGCTTTGTATTTGTTCTAAGTATTTTTATTTTTTTTTTTTTTTTTTATATATGTATGTATGTCTGTCTGTCTGTCTGTCTGCGATACATTGTGGGTCTATTCTTAAGCACAATCGACCATTCCGATGTTTTTTGACGTTGTGGGGTTAACCCCACAAATCAGTTGTGTTCTATGCACATAATAAGACGTTGTGAGTCGTTTAAAAATGATGAGAAAAATATGTACCCATAAGGGGGATGTCTGTGGTCTGTTGTTTTTGTGTCTGTTGTCTGTACTTAACCTGTTAGGTCACATTATGGGTCGATTCTTAAGTACGGATAGTCATTGGGTGGGTGGGTGGGTGGGTGGGTGGGTGGGTGGGTGCATTCACCCCACAATGAATAGACACAAAAAATTCACAATGTAGCTGGCGTCGGTATGTCTGTGTTGATTTCTTAAAGGCATTCAGTGGTGGGTAGACCTTTGGTTTGAGGGAGGGAGGGAGGGAGGGAGGGAGGGAGGCGGCGGCTCCGTGCCACACACTGAATAACAGTGAAATCAAGCTTAGTATATTTTTATGGTCGGCCCTCCCTTCTTCCCTTTTCGTGTCGGGGTTTTGTGTACAGCACATAATTTCTTTTTTATTGATATGAAAAGTGGTGAAATCTTCAACGCACAGGCGAAGAAGTCGACCGGCTATCACCACCACCACCATCACCACCACCAGGGTGGGGGTGGTCGTAGTAGAACGACTAGACTTTTTCCCAACAGTCGGGGGTGGGGGGGGGGGGGGGGGGACCGGGGAGTGCGCGGGCGCTTCTTCGGGGGACTGTTCTTTCGACTTGAAGTGTTTGGTTTGGTTTGGATTGGATTGTGCATCTAGAACAGCCGGACCGGGTCCGGTCTTATAACAGAAGGTGGCGGGGAGGGAATCGCAGTGGAAAGGGCTACTGTTTGGGAACTCAAACTAGAAAAACAACAAAACGTTGTGTATTTTCAAGTTTCACACGTTTGAAAAACGATGGGCGAGGGAGGGAAGTAGCTTGTGTATGTCGTAGGGGTTGTGTATGTAACGTGCAAGTGTTATGAACATAATGCAATTGTGTGTGCATAGATAAAGCAACTCTTTTTAAGATTGTGGTGGCCCTGAAAAGGGCCGTTTTCTTTCTTTCAGTGTCCTCTAAAAATCGTTTAACCGCCGAATCCGTAGAGGGTTCTTCCTTGCCTTTTCAAGGCATAGACGACATCCATGGCAGTTACGGTCTTCCTCTTGGCATGCTCGGTGTAGGTGACGGCATCTCGGATAACGTTCTCGAGAAATACTTTCAAAACACCACGGGTCTCTTCGTAGATGAGGCCTGAGATACGTTTCACTCCTCCTCTTCGGGCAAGACGACGGATGGCTGGTTTTGTGATACCCTGGATGTTATCACGTAAGACCTTCCTGTGACGTTTAGCGCCTCCTTTTCCCAAACCTTTTCCTCCTTTACCACGTCCAGACATGATGAGTGTGTGTGATATTATCAGTATGCAAAGCAGACAGAAAATGAACTGCGGTCGAAAAATCTCCGGTTTTATCGAGATAGCACGGACGTGGTAGTAAGCCTCGAAAAAAGCCGAGTATTTACGCGCGTTTAGTTTTCTGTGTAATGGTTGGTCAGCTGACTGACAATACAGCTGTTTCAAAATTAACCTCTTCTATTTCTCTTGCTTGCAGCGCCTGTTTATTTTTTTCCAACTCCTTTTCTTCCCTTTGTTTCTTTCTTTCTTTCTTTCTTTCTTTCTTTCTTTCTTTCTTTCTTTCTTTCATCCAGACCGACCCCGACCGACCGACCGACCGACCGACCGACCGACCGACCGACCGACCGACCGACCGACCGACCGACCGACCGACTGTGATTAGTTAGTTACCGTTATTTAATCGTTGTGTGTGTGACACATCCATTTACACAAACAGATAGCTCGATCTTAAATGGTTTTGCGCGCCGAAGGCGCGCAGGGACGATTTGGGGAGCAAGCAAGCAAGCCCTTTTCGACCCTCATTAGCTGTAGAATTTGAAAGTGTCAGACCGTGGTAAAGGAGTAAAAGTTGTAGGTTGTTAGCGGCGCTTGTGTCTTTTCAGCTTTTTTTTCAGAGGTGGAGGTTTGGAAGGAGAGACAGTGGTAGTTGGTGTTGTTGGAGGGCTGCCTGATGGTGGTTGCTGATTTTTTTCCGGGTCTGGTCCTAGCCGAGTCTGGAGTGGTTGTGGGTGATTGCTGAGTCTTTTGTTGTTGTAGATTTCTGGCGTGTATTAAGTTTTTTGGTTTCTTCGACTTTTTGCATGAATAATTCGTATTGCCTGTCCATCTCTTGTCTGTGAAGGTCCCTTTGTATCTCGTGTTCCCGTAAGATGTTCTCTATCCTGTCGTCCGCGTCCTGGCATTCTGGTTTAGAAGGAAGAGGCGAGTAGATAGCCTTCACAGATAGATTCAAAAATAAAGGGTCTCTATTTAATGAAACGGGTTTACTGTAAAAAATCATACCCTGAATTTCAATGAAAACTTACATAAACACAACAGAAGAAAACGCAACAGAAAATTCAAGTTAAGTTAAGTAAACTAAAATTAACTCACCATAGGTCATCGATCCTTCAATTCTTCCTTTCCTTCGGTTCATTTATTCCGGACCTGACAATAGAATATAGAATAATTTACATAACACCACGTAACTGGCAAAACTTCAATCACTATTACACAGACGCTGCAAGCGTCAAGATGACGAGCTCCAAAACGAAAGAAAAAAAAACACAAAACAAACACAAAACCAAATAAAGGCAACACAGTAGCTTTTTCCAACCTTGAACGTTCCTGATGCACGAGATCAGCATGACATATTTCAAACGTCACGAAATGTCTCTTGCTTCAGAAATGTTTCCACCCCGAAGAGAAAACATCATAATTAAAATTAAATTGCCATACAGAAAGTCAATAATCTTATTACATGGACAATCACACAGTGTACAACAACAACAACAACAACAACAACAACAACAACAACAACAACAACAAAAAACAAGACAAAAAAGTGATGAATGCCTTTCAGGGCAGGGAAAAAAAAAATCATTCAGTTTAACCAAGTATCAACGGAGAGAACCATCACTGAATGAACAGCGACGCACGAGAACTGTCTCTCGTAATTCTATACACAGTTATCACCCCTACCTTGAAGTGAAGGCTTCAGCAAAATCACAATCGAAAATCAACCCGCATTACACCCAAGTAAACAGCGCCAGTGTGCCTACTGGGGCTATTCAGGGCCACCGAGTTACATAAGATACCACAGGATGGAGTGATGATGCACCCCAATTGTCCACATCTTGCTTTAAACTCCCGTCCGTGCGCCTGCCACTGAGGCACGACGAGCGTTAAACTGATGATTTCGGAATAGAAATTTTGACAGGTGTTGCACAATACCACAAACCGAATACGATAGCTTAGTTTAATTCGACTTGCCTGCAATAATTTTAAAATCAAAATTCGTAACCAACCTCTCTGTTACCTACTGTCGGTTGTTTTGGATGGGGTGTGACGCGGGCTGCTGTGTGCGTGGCGCTCGCTTCTGAAAACGAAAAGGTGGCCTGCTCATCACGAACTGTCCTCATCATCCGTCGACAGTCTGCAGTTCACCCGAACTCACAGGACAGGACAGGACAGGACAGTGGACACCATCGCCTATCTCGTGGACTGTCCAGATGATGGGGGGCAAGAGATGTCCACAGCTGAAATGATATTTATGAATCTTGATGGCAATTACAGTGTTTCCATGATGGCTTATCAAGGTGTTCACACTCTGAAGTCAGAGGTGCGAATGCCGTTCACAACCCCAAACCTTACAATTTGAAGCCTTCACTGCAGATAGATCTACGCCCCCTTATCCTAATTAATCAATCCACAGTCTACCCAATCAGTCGACCCTACTCTATTCCAGTCAAAACAATGCTGCTCACGAGTACCGCCCAGTCCAGCCCATCCAAAAGCGTTGTGACAGCTAACAGGCGCATTACACCACATAACGAAGTAGCATTTTAAATTAAAACGTTCATGCAGCTGCACCGCAGCCAGCCAGCCAGCCAGCCAGCCAGCCAGCCAGCCCTCCCTCCCTCCCTCCCTCCCTCCCTCCCTCCCTCCCTCCCTCCCTCCCTCCCTCCCTCCCTTCCTTCCTTCCTTCCTTCCTTCCCTAGCGACTGCCTCATTCACATTGATACCAATGCTGCTGGCAGTGAAATGAGCGTACACGTACAGGACAGTACTGACTGTCACTTCATTGTTCATATTGAGTGGAGTGGAGTGGAGTGGAGTGGAGTGGAGTGGAGTGGAGTGGAGTGGAGTGGATAATACTGCGCTCTCTCTCTCTCTCTCTCTCTCTCTCTCTCACACACACACACACACACACACTTGTTTGCTTGCTTATATTCGCATTATGATGAGGGATCTTTATTTTCAAGGGTCGAGTTTTAATAATAGTAGGGAGAGGCAGGCAATAGTTTAAAGAGGCGCGGGGGGTGATCGACTTTTTGGTTTGTTTGGGCGTGCGTTTGTAAGATTCTCTTTTTAAGATTATGGGTGGCCCTGAAAAGGGCCGTTGTTGTTTGTTTTCAACTTGTAAAAGTTTACTTGCTGGATGATGACTTCTTTGGGAGCAATACAGCCTGGATGTTGGGGAGAACACCACCTTGGGCGATGGTTACTCCTGACAACAGTTTGTTCAATTCCTCGTCATTTCGGATAGCCAATTGAAGATGTCTTGGGATGATTCTAGATTTCTTGTTGTCACGAGCTGCGTTTCCTGCCAACTCGAGAACTTCAGCAGCCAAGTACTCTAAAACAGCAGCCAAGTAAACTGGAGCGCCTGCACCAACTCTCTCAGCATAGTTTCCCTTCCTCAATAGACGGTGTATTCTTCCGACGGGGAACTGTAATCCGGCCCTGGATGATCGGGACTTTGCCTTTCCCTTAACTTTTCCTCCTTTACCACGTCCAGACATGTTTCAGTATTTCAGTATTGTCTTGCTCGAAAATGAGTTAAACACAAGACGCCGCGGTGGAATTGTAATATTTATACCCACATCCGGAATCGTCCTTGACAATACTTCACATGTGAGAGCCAAATGAGCTTTCAACGACGTCCGTGCTTATCAAGTTTTCACCTCTTATTAATCAACGCATGTCGACTTCCGATCCTCAGAAATCACCTCTCCTCCAATAAATAGCTGTAAAACTTCACGGCGGCATTTTTCGTCACTCGCAAGTTTGATAAAGAAAATACAGCAGCCATGCCACCAAAAGTAGGAAGCAAAGGAGCCAAGAAGGCAGCCAAGACCCAGAAAGCGGCTCGCTCTGGGGACAAGAAAAGGAGGAGGAAGAGGAAGGAAAGCTACAGCATCTACATCTACAAAGTCTTGAAACAGGTCCACCCAGACACCGGAGTGTCCAGCAAAGCTATGTCCATCATGAACAGCTTTGTCAACGATATTTTCGAGAGAATCGCCGCTGAAGCTTCCCGTCTCGCTCACTACAACAAGCGATCCACCATCACCTCCCGAGAGGTCCAAACAGCAGTCCGACTTCTGTTGCCCGGAGAATTGGCAAAGCACGCTGTCAGTGAAGGCACAAAGGCCGTCACCAAGTACACATCCAGCAAGTAAATTAGTTCGCACTTGGACTTTTACTTTCAATCAACGGCCCTTTTCAGGGCCACCCAAATTTTTAAAAAGAGAAACCTTTCAATTGCACACAATTCGCCATTTGCGTAGCTTTGTATTTGTTCTAAGTATTTTTATTTTTTTTTTTTTTTTTTATATATGTATGTATGTCTGTCTGTCTGTCTGTCTGCGATACATTGTGGGTCTATTCTTAAGCACAATCGACCATTCCGATGTTTTTTGACGTTGTGGGGTTAACCCCACAAATCAGTTGTGTTCTATGCACATAATAAGACGTTGTGAGTCGTTTAAAAATGATGAGAAAAATATGTACCCATAAGGGGGATGTCTGTGGTCTGTTGTTTTTGTGTCTGTTGTCTGTACTTAACCTGTTAGGTCACATTATGGGTCGATTCTTAAGTACGGATAGTCATTGGGTGGGTGGGTGGGTGGGTGGGTGGGTGGGTGGGTGGGTGCATTCACCCCACAATGAATAGACACAAAAAATTCACAATGTAGCTGGCGTCGGTATGTCTGTGTTGATTTCTTAAAGGCATTCAGTGGTGGGTAGACCTTTGGTTTGAGGGAGGGAGGGAGGGAGGGAGGGAGGGAGGCGGCGGCTCCGTGCCACACACTGAATAACAGTGAAATCAAGCTTAGTATATTTTTATGGTCGGCCCTCCCTTCTTCCCTTTTCGTGTCGGGGTTTTGTGTACAGCACATAATTTCTTTTTTATTGATATGAAAAGTGGTGAAATCTTCAACGCACAGGCGAAGAAGTCGACCGGCTATCACCACCACCACCATCACCACCACCAGGGTGGGGGTGGTCGTAGTAGAACGACTAGACTTTTTCCCAACAGTCGGGGGTGGGGGGGGGGGGGGACCGGGGAGTGCGCGGGCGCTTCTTCGGGGGACTGTTCTTTCGACTTGAAGTGTTTGGTTTGGTTTGGATTGGATTGTGCATCTAGAACAGCCGGACCGGGTCCGGTCTTATAACAGAAGGTGGCGGGGAGGGAATCGCAGTGGAAAGGGCTACTGTTTGGGAACTCAAACTAGAAAAACAACAAAACGTTGTGTATTTTCAAGTTTCACACGTTTGAAAAACGATGGGCGAGGGAGGGAAGTAGCTTGTGTATGTCGTAGGGGTTGTGTATGTAACGTGCAAGTGTTATGAACATAATGCAATTGTGTGTGCATAGATAAAGCAACTCTTTTTAAGATTGTGGTGGCCCTGAAAAGGGCCGTTTTCTTTCTTTCAGTGTCCTCTAAAAATCGTTTAACCGCCGAATCCGTAGAGGGTTCTTCCTTGCCTTTTCAAGGCATAGACGACATCCATGGCAGTTACGGTCTTCCTCTTGGCATGCTCGGTGTAGGTGACGGCATCTCGGATAACGTTCTCGAGAAATACTTTCAAAACACCACGGGTCTCTTCGTAGATGAGGCCTGAGATACGTTTCACTCCTCCTCTTCGGGCAAGACGACGGATGGCTGGTTTTGTGATACCCTGGATGTTATCACGTAAGACCTTCCTGTGACGTTTAGCGCCTCCTTTTCCCAAACCTTTTCCTCCTTTACCACGTCCAGACATGATGAGTGTGTGTGATATTATCAGTATGCAAAGCAGACAGAAAATGAACTGCGGTCGAAAAATCTCCGGTTTTATCGAGATAGCACGGACGTGGTAGTAAGCCTCGAAAAAAGCCGAGTATTTACGCGCGTTTAGTTTTCTGTGTAATGGTTGGTCAGCTGACTGACAATACAGCTGTTTCAAAATTAACCTCTTCTATTTCTCTTGCTTGCAGCGCCTGTTTATTTTTTTCCAACTCCTTTTCTTCCCTTTGTTTCTTTCTTTCTTTCTTTCTTTCTTTCTTTCTTTCTTTCTTTCTTTCTTTCTTTCTTTCATCCAGACCGACCCCGACCGACCGACCGACCGACCGACCGACCGACCGACCGACCGACCGACCGACCGACCGACCGACCGACTGTGATTAGTTAGTTACCGTTATTTAATCGTTGTGTGTGTGACACATCCATTTACACAAACAGATAGCTCGATCTTAAATGGTTTTGCGCGCCGAAGGCGCGCAGGGACGATTTGGGGAGCAAGCAAGCAAGCCCTTTTCGACCCTCATTAGCTGTAGAATTTGAAAATTTGAAAGTGTCAGACCGTGGTAAAGGAGTAAAAGTTGTAGGTTGTTAGCGGCGCTTGTGTCTTTTCAGCTTTTTTTTCAGAGGTGGAGGTTTGGAAGGAGAGACAGTGGTAGTTGGTGTTGTTGGAGGGCTGCCTGATGGTGGTTGCTGATTTTTTTCCGGGTCTGGTCCTAGCCGAGTCTGGAGTGGTTGTGGGTGATTGCTGAGTCTTTTGTTGTTGTAGATTTCTGGCGTGTATTAAGTTTTTTGGTTTCTTCGACTTTTTGCATGAATAATTCGTATTGCCTGTCCATCTCTTGTCTGTGAAGGTCCCTTTGTATCTCGTGTTCCCGTAAGATGTTCTCTATCCTGTCGTCCGCGTCCTGGCATTCTGGTTTAGAAGGAAGAGGCGAGTAGATAGCCTTCACAGATAGATTCAAAAATAAAGGGTCTCTATTTAATGAAACGGGTTTACTGTAAAAAATCATACCCTGAATTTCAATGAAAACTTACATAAACACAACAGAAGAAAACGCAACAGAAAATTCAAGTTAAGTTAAGTAAACTAAAATTAACTCACCATAGGTCATCGATCCTTCAATTCTTCCTTTCCTTCGGTTCATTTATTCCGGACCTGACAATAGAATATAGAATAATTTACATAACACCACGTAACTGGCAAAACTTCAATCACTATTACACAGACGCTGCAAGCGTCAAGATGACGAGCTCCAAAACGAAAGAAAAAAAAACACAAAACAAACACAAAACCAAATAAAGGCAACACAGTAGCTTTTTCCAACCTTGAACGTTCCTGATGCACGAGATCAGCATGACATATTTCAAACGTCACGAAATGTCTCTTGCTTCAGAAATGTTTCCACCCCGAAGAGAAAACATCATAATTAAAATTAAATTGCCATACAGAAAGTCAATAATCTTATTACATGGACAATCACACAGTGTACAACAACAACAACAACAACAACAACAACAACAACAACAACAACAACAAAAAACAAGACAAAAAAGTGATGAATGCCTTTCAGGGCAGGGAAAAAAAAAATCATTCAGTTTAACCAAGTATCAACGGAGAGAACCATCACTGAATGAACAGCGACGCACGAGAACTGTCTCTCGTAATTCTATACACAGTTATCACCCCTACCTTGAAGTGAAGGCTTCAGCAAAATCACAATCGAAAATCAACCCGCATTACACCCAAGTAAACAGCGCCAGTGTGCCTACTGGGGCTATTCAGGGCCACCGAGTTACATAAGATACCACAGGATGGAGTGATGATGCACCCCAATTGTCCACATCTTGCTTTAAACTCCCGTCCGTGCGCCTGCCACTGAGGCACGACGAGCGTTAAACTGATGATTTCGGAATAGAAATTTTGACAGGTGTTGCACAATACCACAAACCGAATACGATAGCTTAGTTTAATTCGACTTGCCTGCAATAATTTTAAAATCAAAATTCGTAACCAACCTCTCTGTTACCTACTGTCGGTTGTTTTGGATGGGGTGTGACGCGGGCTGCTGTGTGCGTGGCGCTCGCTTCTGAAAACGAAAAGGTGGCCTGCTCATCACGAACTGTCCTCATCATCCGTCGACAGTCTGCAGTTCACCCGAACTCACAGGACAGGACAGGACAGGACAGTGGACACCATCGCCTATCTCGTGGACTGTCCAGATGATGGGGGGCAAGAGATGTCCACAGCTGAAATGATATTTATGAATCTTGATGGCAATTACAGTGTTTCCATGATGGCTTATCAAGGTGTTCACACTCTGAAGTCAGAGGTGCGAATGCCGTTCACAACCCCAAACCTTACAATTTGAAGCCTTCACTGCAGATAGATCTACGCCCCCTTATCCTAATTAATCAATCCACAGTCTACCCAATCAGTCGACCCTACTCTATTCCAGTCAAAACAATGCTGCTCACGAGTACCGCCCAGTCCAGCCCATCCAAAAGCGTTGTGACAGCTAACAGGCGCATTACACCACATAACGAAGTAGCATTTTAAATTAAAACGTTCATGCAGCTGCACCGCAGCCAGCCAGCCAGCCAGCCAGCCAGCCAGCCAGCCCTCCCTCCCTCCCTCCCTCCCTCCCTCCCTCCCTCCCTCCCTCCCTCCCTCCCTCCCTCCCTTCCTTCCTTCCTTCCTTCCTTCCCTAGCGACTGCCTCATTCACATTGATACCAATGCTGCTGGCAGTGAAATGAGCGTACACGTACAGGACAGTACTGACTGTCACTTCATTGTTCATATTGAGTGGAGTGGAGTGGAGTGGAGTGGAGTGGAGTGGAGTGGAGTGGAGTGGAGTGGATAATACTGCGCTCTCTCTCTCTCTCTCTCTCTCTCTCTCTCACACACACACACACACACACACTTGTTTGCTTGCTTATATTCGCATTATGATGAGGGATCTTTATTTTCAAGGGTCGAGTTTTAATAATAGTAGGGAGAGGCAGGCAATAGTTTAAAGAGGCGCGGGGGGTGATCGACTTTTTGGTTTGTTTGGGCGTGCGTTTGTAAGATTCTCTTTTTAAGATTATGGGTGGCCCTGAAAAGGGCCGTTGTTGTTTGTTTTCAACTTGTAAAAGTTTACTTGCTGGATGATGACTTCTTTGGGAGCAATACAGCCTGGATGTTGGGGAGAACACCACCTTGGGCGATGGTTACTCCTGACAACAGTTTGTTCAATTCCTCGTCATTTCGGATAGCCAATTGAAGATGTCTTGGGATGATTCTAGATTTCTTGTTGTCACGAGCTGCGTTTCCTGCCAACTCGAGAACTTCAGCAGCCAAGTACTCTAAAACAGCAGCCAAGTAAACTGGAGCGCCTGCACCAACTCTCTCAGCATAGTTTCCCTTCCTCAATAGACGGTGTATTCTTCCGACGGGGAACTGTAATCCGGCCCTGGATGATCGGGACTTTGCCTTTCCCTTAACTTTTCCTCCTTTACCACGTCCAGACATGTTTCAGTATTTCAGTATTGTCTTGCTCGAAAATGAGTTAAACACAAGACGCCGCGGTGGAATTGTAATATTTATACCCACATCCGGAATCGTCCTTGACAATACTTCACATGTGAGAGCCAAATGAGCTTTCAACGACGTCCGTGCTTATCAAGTTTTCACCTCTTATTAATCAACGCATGTCGACTTCCGATCCTCAGAAATCACCTCTCCTCCAATAAATAGCTGTAAAACTTCACGGCGGCATTTTTCGTCACTCGCAAGTTTGATAAAGAAAATACAGCAGCCATGCCACCAAAAGTAGGAAGCAAAGGAGCCAAGAAGGCAGCCAAGACCCAGAAAGCGGCTCGCTCTGGGGACAAGAAAAGGAGGAGGAAGAGGAAGGAAAGCTACAGCATCTACATCTACAAAGTCTTGAAACAGGTCCACCCAGACACCGGAGTGTCCAGCAAAGCTATGTCCATCATGAACAGCTTTGTCAACGATATTTTCGAGAGAATCGCCGCTGAAGCTTCCCGTCTCGCTCACTACAACAAGCGATCCACCATCACCTCCCGAGAGGTCCAAACAGCAGTCCGACTTCTGTTGCCCGGAGAATTGGCAAAGCACGCTGTCAGTGAAGGCACAAAGGCCGTCACCAAGTACACATCCAGCAAGTAAATTAGTTCGCACTTGGACTTTTACTTTCAATCAACGGCCCTTTTCAGGGCCACCCAAATTTTTAAAAAGAGAAACCTTTCAATTGCACACAATTCGCCATTTGCGTAGCTTTGTATTTGTTCTAAGTATTTTTATTTTTTTTTTTTTTTTTTATATATGTATGTATGTCTGTCTGTCTGTCTGTCTGCGATACATTGTGGGTCTATTCTTAAGCACAATCGACCATTCCGATGTTTTTTGACGTTGTGGGGTTAACCCCACAAATCAGTTGTGTTCTATGCACATAATAAGACGTTGTGAGTCGTTTAAAAATGATGAGAAAAATATGTACCCATAAGGGGGATGTCTGTGGTCTGTTGTTTTTGTGTCTGTTGTCTGTACTTAACCTGTTAGGTCACATTATGGGTCGATTCTTAAGTACGGATAGTCATTGGGTGGGTGGGTGGGTGGGTGGGTGGGTGGGTGGGTGGGTGGGTGGGTGGGTGGGTGCATTCACCCCACAATGAATAGACACAAAAAATTCACAATGTAGCTGGCGTCGGTATGTCTGTGTTGATTTCTTAAAGGCATTCAGTGGTGGGTAGACCTTTGGTTTGAGGGAGGGAGGGAGGGAGGGAGGGAGGGAGGCGGCGGCTCCGTGCCACACACTGAATAACAGTGAAATCAAGCTTAGTATATTTTTATGGTCGGCCCTCCCTTCTTCCCTTTTCGTGTCGGGGTTTTGTGTACAGCACATAATTTCTTTTTTATTGATATGAAAAGTGGTGAAATCTTCAACGCACAGGCGAAGAAGTCGACCGGCTATCACCACCACCACCATCACCACCACCAGGGTGGGGGTGGTCGTAGTAGAACGACTAGACTTTTTCCCAACAGTCGGGGGTGGGGGGGGGGGGGGGGGACCGGGGAGTGCGCGGGCGCTTCTTCGGGGGACTGTTCTTTCGACTTGAAGTGTTTGGTTTGGTTTGGATTGGATTGTGCATCTAGAACAGCCGGACCGGGTCCGGTCTTATAACAGAAGGTGGCGGGGAGGGAATCGCAGTGGAAAGGGCTACTGTTTGGGAACTCAAACTAGAAAAACAACAAAACGTTGTGTATTTTCAAGTTTCACACGTTTGAAAAACGATGGGCGAGGGAGGGAAGTAGCTTGTGTATGTCGTAGGGGTTGTGTATGTAACGTGCAAGTGTTATGAACATAATGCAATTGTGTGTGCATAGATAAAGCAACTCTTTTTAAGATTGTGGTGGCCCTGAAAAGGGCCGTTTTCTTTCTTTCAGTGTCCTCTAAAAATCGTTTAACCGCCGAATCCGTAGAGGGTTCTTCCTTGCCTTTTCAAGGCATAGACGACATCCATGGCAGTTACGGTCTTCCTCTTGGCATGCTCGGTGTAGGTGACGGCATCTCGGATAACGTTCTCGAGAAATACTTTCAAAACACCACGGGTCTCTTCGTAGATGAGGCCTGAGATACGTTTCACTCCTCCTCTTCGGGCAAGACGACGGATGGCTGGTTTTGTGATACCCTGGATGTTATCACGTAAGACCTTCCTGTGACGTTTAGCGCCTCCTTTTCCCAAACCTTTTCCTCCTTTACCACGTCCAGACATGATGAGTGTGTGTGATATTATCAGTATGCAAAGCAGACAGAAAATGAACTGCGGTCGAAAAATCTCCGGTTTTATCGAGATAGCACGGACGTGGTAGTAAGCCTCGAAAAAAGCCGAGTATTTACGCGCGTTTAGTTTTCTGTGTAATGGTTGGTCAGCTGACTGACAATACAGCTGTTTCAAAATTAACCTCTTCTATTTCTCTTGCTTGCAGCGCCTGTTTATTTTTTTCCAACTCCTTTTCTTCCCTTTGTTTCTTTCTTTCTTTCTTTCTTTCTTTCTTTCTTTCTTTCTTTCTTTCTTTCTTTCATCCAGACCGACCCCGACCGACCGACCGACCGACCGACCGACCGACCGACCGACCGACCGACCGACCGACCGACCGACCGACCGACCGACCGACCGACCGACTGTGATTAGTTAGTTACCGTTATTTAATCGTTGTGTGTGTGACACATCCATTTACACAAACAGATAGCTCGATCTTAAATGGTTTTGCGCGCCGAAGGCGCGCAGGGACGATTTGGGGAGCAAGCAAGCAAGCCCTTTTCGACCCTCATTAGCTGTAGAATTTGAAAGTGTCAGACCGTGGTAAAGGAGTAAAAGTTGTAGGTTGTTAGCGGCGCTTGTGTCTTTTCAGCTTTTTTTTCAGAGGTGGAGGTTTGGAAGGAGAGACAGTGGTAGTTGGTGTTGTTGGAGGGCTGCCTGATGGTGGTTGCTGATTTTTTTCCGGGTCTGGTCCTAGCCGAGTCTGGAGTGGTTGTGGGTGATTGCTGAGTCTTTTGTTGTTGTAGATTTCTGGCGTGTATTAAGTTTTTTGGTTTCTTCGACTTTTTGCATGAATAATTCGTATTGCCTGTCCATCTCTTGTCTGTGAAGGTCCCTTTGTATCTCGTGTTCCCGTAAGATGTTCTCTATCCTGTCGTCCGCGTCCTGGCATTCTGGTTTAGAAGGAAGAGGCGAGTAGATAGCCTTCACAGATAGATTCAAAAATAAAGGGTCTCTATTTAATGAAACGGGTTTACTGTAAAAAATCATACCCTGAATTTCAATGAAAACTTACATAAACACAACAGAAGAAAACGCAACAGAAAATTCAAGTTAAGTTAAGTAAACTAAAATTAACTCACCATAGGTCATCGATCCTTCAATTCTTCCTTTCCTTCGGTTCATTTATTCCGGACCTGACAATAGAATATAGAATAATTTACATAACACCACGTAACTGGCAAAACTTCAATCACTATTACACAGACGCTGCAAGCGTCAAGATGACGAGCTCCAAAACGAAAGAAAAAAAAACACAAAACAAACACAAAACCAAATAAAGGCAACACAGTAGCTTTTTCCAACCTTGAACGTTCCTGATGCACGAGATCAGCATGACATATTTCAAACGTCACGAAATGTCTCTTGCTTCAGAAATGTTTCCACCCCGAAGAGAAAACATCATAATTAAAATTAAATTGCCATACAGAAAGTCAATAATCTTATTACATGGACAATCACACAGTGTACAACAACAACAACAACAACAACAACAACAACAACAACAACAACAACAAAAAACAAGACAAAAAAGTGATGAATGCCTTTCAGGGCAGGGAAAAAAAAAATCATTCAGTTTAACCAAGTATCAACGGAGAGAACCATCACTGAATGAACAGCGACGCACGAGAACTGTCTCTCGTAATTCTATACACAGTTATCACCCCTACCTTGAAGTGAAGGCTTCAGCAAAATCACAATCGAAAATCAACCCGCATTACACCCAAGTAAACAGCGCCAGTGTGCCTACTGGGGCTATTCAGGGCCACCGAGTTACATAAGATACCACAGGATGGAGTGATGATGCACCCCAATTGTCCACATCTTGCTTTAAACTCCCGTCCGTGCGCCTGCCACTGAGGCACGACGAGCGTTAAACTGATGATTTCGGAATAGAAATTTTGACAGGTGTTGCACAATACCACAAACCGAATACGATAGCTTAGTTTAATTCGACTTGCCTGCAATAATTTTAAAATCAAAATTCGTAACCAACCTCTCTGTTACCTACTGTCGGTTGTTTTGGATGGGGTGTGACGCGGGCTGCTGTGTGCGTGGCGCTCGCTTCTGAAAACGAAAAGGTGGCCTGCTCATCACGAACTGTCCTCATCATCCGTCGACAGTCTGCAGTTCACCCGAACTCACAGGACAGGACAGGACAGGACAGTGGACACCATCGCCTATCTCGTGGACTGTCCAGATGATGGGGGGCAAGAGATGTCCACAGCTGAAATGATATTTATGAATCTTGATGGCAATTACAGTGTTTCCATGATGGCTTATCAAGGTGTTCACACTCTGAAGTCAGAGGTGCGAATGCCGTTCACAACCCCAAACCTTACAATTTGAAGCCTTCACTGCAGATAGATCTACGCCCCCTTATCCTAATTAATCAATCCACAGTCTACCCAATCAGTCGACCCTACTCTATTCCAGTCAAAACAATGCTGCTCACGAGTACCGCCCAGTCCAGCCCATCCAAAAGCGTTGTGACAGCTAACAGGCGCATTACACCACATAACGAAGTAGCATTTTAAATTAAAACGTTCATGCAGCTGCACCGCAGCCAGCCAGCCAGCCAGCCAGCCAGCCAGCCAGCCCTCCCTCCCTCCCTCCCTCCCTCCCTCCCTCCCTCCCTCCCTCCCTCCCTTCCTTCCTTCCTTCCTTCCTTCCCTAGCGACTGCCTCATTCACATTGATACCAATGCTGCTGGCAGTGAAATGAGCGTACACGTACAGGACAGTACTGACTGTCACTTCATTGTTCATATTGAGTGGAGTGGAGTGGAGTGGAGTGGAGTGGAGTGGAGTGGAGTGGAGTGGAGTGGATAATACTGCGCTCTCTCTCTCTCTCTCTCTCTCTCTCTCTCACACACACACACACACACACACTTGTTTGCTTGCTTATATTCGCATTATGATGAGGGATCTTTATTTTCAAGGGTCGAGTTTTAATAATAGTAGGGAGAGGCAGGCAATAGTTTAAAGAGGCGCGGGGGGTGATCGACTTTTTGGTTTGTTTGGGCGTGCGTTTGTAAGATTCTCTTTTTAAGATTATGGGTGGCCCTGAAAAGGGCCGTTGTTGTTTGTTTTCAACTTGTAAAAGTTTACTTGCTGGATGATGACTTCTTTGGGAGCAATACAGCCTGGATGTTGGGGAGAACACCACCTTGGGCGATGGTTACTCCTGACAACAGTTTGTTCAATTCCTCGTCATTTCGGATAGCCAATTGAAGATGTCTTGGGATGATTCTAGATTTCTTGTTGTCACGAGCTGCGTTTCCTGCCAACTCGAGAACTTCAGCAGCCAAGTACTCTAAAACAGCAGCCAAGTAAACTGGAGCGCCTGCACCAACTCTCTCAGCATAGTTTCCCTTCCTCAATAGACGGTGTATTCTTCCGACGGGGAACTGTAATCCGGCCCTGGATGATCGGGACTTTGCCTTTCCCTTAACTTTTCCTCCTTTACCACGTCCAGACATGTTTCAGTATTTCAGTATTGTCTTGCTCGAAAATGAGTTAAACACAAGACGCCGCGGTGGAATTGTAATATTTATACCCACATCCGGAATCGTCCTTGACAATACTTCACATGTGAGAGCCAAATGAGCTTTCAACGACGTCCGTGCTTATCAAGTTTTCACCTCTTATTAATCAACGCATGTCGACTTCCGATCCTCAGAAATCACCTCTCCTCCAATAAATAGCTGTAAAACTTCACGGCGGCATTTTTCGTCACTCGCAAGTTTGATAAAGAAAATACAGCAGCCATGCCACCAAAAGTAGGAAGCAAAGGAGCCAAGAAGGCAGCCAAGACCCAGAAAGCGGCTCGCTCTGGGGACAAGAAAAGGAGGAGGAAGAGGAAGGAAAGCTACAGCATCTACATCTACAAAGTCTTGAAACAGGTCCACCCAGACACCGGAGTGTCCAGCAAAGCTATGTCCATCATGAACAGCTTTGTCAACGATATTTTCGAGAGAATCGCCGCTGAAGCTTCCCGTCTCGCTCACTACAACAAGCGATCCACCATCACCTCCCGAGAGGTCCAAACAGCAGTCCGACTTCTGTTGCCCGGAGAATTGGCAAAGCACGCTGTCAGTGAAGGCACAAAGGCCGTCACCAAGTACACATCCAGCAAGTAAATTAGTTCGCACTTGGACTTTTACTTTCAATCAACGGCCCTTTTCAGGGCCACCCAAATTTTTAAAAAGAGAAACCTTTCAATTGCACACAATTCGCCATTTGCGTAGCTTTGTATTTGTTCTAAGTATTTTTATTTTTTTTTTTTTTTTTTATATATGTATGTATGTCTGTCTGTCTGTCTGTCTGCGATACATTGTGGGTCTATTCTTAAGCACAATCGACCATTCCGATGTTTTTTGACGTTGTGGGGTTAACCCCACAAATCAGTTGTGTTCTATGCACATAATAAGACGTTGTGAGTCGTTTAAAAATGATGAGAAAAATATGTACCCATAAGGGGGATGTCTGTGGTCTGTTGTTTTTGTGTCTGTTGTCTGTACTTAACCTGTTAGGTCACATTATGGGTCGATTCTTAAGTACGGATAGTCATTGGGTGGGTGGGTGGGTGGGTGGGTGGGTGGGTGGGTGGGTGGGTGCATTCACCCCACAATGAATAGACACAAAAAATTCACAATGTAGCTGGCGTCGGTATGTCTGTGTTGATTTCTTAAAGGCATTCAGTGGTGGGTAGACCTTTGGTTTGAGGGAGGGAGGGAGGGAGGGAGGGAGGGAGGCGGCGGCTCCGTGCCACACACTGAATAACAGTGAAATCAAGCTTAGTATATTTTTATGGTCGGCCCTCCCTTCTTCCCTTTTCGTGTCGGGGTTTTGTGTACAGCACATAATTTCTTTTTTATTGATATGAAAAGTGGTGAAATCTTCAACGCACAGGCGAAGAAGTCGACCGGCTATCACCACCACCACCATCACCACCACCAGGGTGGGGGTGGTCGTAGTAGAACGACTAGACTTTTTCCCAACAGTCGGGGGTGGGGGGGGGGGGGGGGGGGGACCGGGGAGTGCGCGGGCGCTTCTTCGGGGGACTGTTCTTTCGACTTGAAGTGTTTGGTTTGGTTTGGATTGGATTGTGCATCTAGAACAGCCGGACCGGGTCCGGTCTTATAACAGAAGGTGGCGGGGAGGGAATCGCAGTGGAAAGGGCTACTGTTTGGGAACTCAAACTAGAAAAACAACAAAACGTTGTGTATTTTCAAGTTTCACACGTTTGAAAAACGATGGGCGAGGGAGGGAAGTAGCTTGTGTATGTCGTAGGGGTTGTGTATGTAACGTGCAAGTGTTATGAACATAATGCAATTGTGTGTGCATAGATAAAGCAACTCTTTTTAAGATTGTGGTGGCCCTGAAAAGGGCCGTTTTCTTTCTTTCAGTGTCCTCTAAAAATCGTTTAACCGCCGAATCCGTAGAGGGTTCTTCCTTGCCTTTTCAAGGCATAGACGACATCCATGGCAGTTACGGTCTTCCTCTTGGCATGCTCGGTGTAGGTGACGGCATCTCGGATAACGTTCTCGAGAAATACTTTCAAAACACCACGGGTCTCTTCGTAGATGAGGCCTGAGATACGTTTCACTCCTCCTCTTCGGGCAAGACGACGGATGGCTGGTTTTGTGATACCCTGGATGTTATCACGTAAGACCTTCCTGTGACGTTTAGCGCCTCCTTTTCCCAAACCTTTTCCTCCTTTACCACGTCCAGACATGATGAGTGTGTGTGATATTATCAGTATGCAAAGCAGACAGAAAATGAACTGCGGTCGAAAAATCTCCGGTTTTATCGAGATAGCACGGACGTGGTAGTAAGCCTCGAAAAAAGCCGAGTATTTACGCGCGTTTAGTTTTCTGTGTAATGGTTGGTCAGCTGACTGACAATACAGCTGTTTCAAAATTAACCTCTTCTATTTCTCTTGCTTGCAGCGCCTGTTTATTTTTTTCCAACTCCTTTTCTTCCCTTTGTTTCTTTGTTTCTTTCTTTCTTTCTTTCTTTCTTTCTTTCTTTCTTTCTTTCTTTCTTTCTTTCATCCAGACCGACCCCGACCGACCGACCGACCGACCGACCGACCGACCGACCGACCGACCGACCGACCGACCGACCGACCGACCGACCGACCGACCGACCGACCGACCGACTGTGATTAGTTAGTTACCGTTATTTAATCGTTGTGTGTGTGACACATCCATTTACACAAACAGATAGCTCGATCTTAAATGGTTTTGCGCGCCGAAGGCGCGCAGGGACGATTTGGGGAGCAAGCAAGCAAGCCCTTTTCGACCCTCATTAGCTGTAGAATTTGAAAGTGTCAGACCGTGGTAAAGGAGTAAAAGTTGTAGGTTGTTAGCGGCGCTTGTGTCTTTTCAGCTTTTTTTTCAGAGGTGGAGGTTTGGAAGGAGAGACAGTGGTAGTTGGTGTTGTTGGAGGGCTGCCTGATGGTGGTTGCTGATTTTTTTCCGGGTCTGGTCCTAGCCGAGTCTGGAGTGGTTGTGGGTGATTGCTGAGTCTTTTGTTGTTGTAGATTTCTGGCGTGTATTAAGTTTTTTGGTTTCTTCGACTTTTTGCATGAATAATTCGTATTGCCTGTCCATCTCTTGTCTGTGAAGGTCCCTTTGTATCTCGTGTTCCCGTAAGATGTTCTCTATCCTGTCGTCCGCGTCCTGGCATTCTGGTTTAGAAGGAAGAGGCGAGTAGATAGCCTTCACAGATAGATTCAAAAATAAAGGGTCTCTATTTAATGAAACGGGTTTACTGTAAAAAATCATACCCTGAATTTCAATGAAAACTTACATAAACACAACAGAAGAAAACGCAACAGAAAATTCAAGTTAAGTTAAGTAAACTAAAATTAACTCACCATAGGTCATCGATCCTTCAATTCTTCCTTTCCTTCGGTTCATTTATTCCGGACCTGACAATAGAATATAGAATAATTTACATAACACCACGTAACTGGCAAAACTTCAATCACTATTACACAGACGCTGCAAGCGTCAAGATGACGAGCTCCAAAACGAAAGAAAAAAAAACACAAAACAAACACAAAACCAAATAAAGGCAACACAGTAGCTTTTTCCAACCTTGAACGTTCCTGATGCACGAGATCAGCATGACATATTTCAAACGTCACGAAATGTCTCTTGCTTCAGAAATGTTTCCACCCCGAAGAGAAAACATCATAATTAAAATTAAATTGCCATACAGAAAGTCAATAATCTTATTACATGGACAATCACACAGTGTACAACAACAACAACAACAACAACAACAACAACAACAACAACAACAACAAAAAACAAGACAAAAAAGTGATGAATGCCTTTCAGGGCAGGGAAAAAAAAAATCATTCAGTTTAACCAAGTATCAACGGAGAGAACCATCACTGAATGAACAGCGACGCACGAGAACTGTCTCTCGTAATTCTATACACAGTTATCACCCCTACCTTGAAGTGAAGGCTTCAGCAAAATCACAATCGAAAATCAACCCGCATTACACCCAAGTAAACAGCGCCAGTGTGCCTACTGGGGCTATTCAGGGCCACCGAGTTACATAAGATACCACAGGATGGAGTGATGATGCACCCCAATTGTCCACATCTTGCTTTAAACTCCCGTCCGTGCGCCTGCCACTGAGGCACGACGAGCGTTAAACTGATGATTTCGGAATAGAAATTTTGACAGGTGTTGCACAATACCACAAACCGAATACGATAGCTTAGTTTAATTCGACTTGCCTGCAATAATTTTAAAATCAAAATTCGTAACCAACCTCTCTGTTACCTACTGTCGGTTGTTTTGGATGGGGTGTGACGCGGGCTGCTGTGTGCGTGGCGCTCGCTTCTGAAAACGAAAAGGTGGCCTGCTCATCACGAACTGTCCTCATCATCCGTCGACAGTCTGCAGTTCACCCGAACTCACAGGACAGGACAGGACAGGACAGTGGACACCATCGCCTATCTCGTGGACTGTCCAGATGATGGGGGGCAAGAGATGTCCACAGCTGAAATGATATTTATGAATCTTGATGGCAATTACAGTGTTTCCATGATGGCTTATCAAGGTGTTCACACTCTGAAGTCAGAGGTGCGAATGCCGTTCACAACCCCAAACCTTACAATTTGAAGCCTTCACTGCAGATAGATCTACGCCCCCTTATCCTAATTAATCAATCCACAGTCTACCCAATCAGTCGACCCTACTCTATTCCAGTCAAAACAATGCTGCTCACGAGTACCGCCCAGTCCAGCCCATCCAAAAGCGTTGTGACAGCTAACAGGCGCATTACACCACATAACGAAGTAGCATTTTAAATTAAAACGTTCATGCAGCTGCACCGCAGCCAGCCAGCCAGCCAGCCAGCCAGCCAGCCAGCCCTCCCTCCCTCCCTCCCTCCCTCCCTCCCTCCCTCCCTCCCTCCCTCCCTCCCTCCCTTCCTTCCTTCCTTCCTTCCTTCCCTAGCGACTGCCTCATTCACATTGATACCAATGCTGCTGGCAGTGAAATGAGCGTACACGTACAGGACAGTACTGACTGTCACTTCATTGTTCATATTGAGTGGAGTGGAGTGGAGTGGAGTGGAGTGGAGTGGAGTGGAGTGGAGTGGAGTGGATAATACTGCGCTCTCTCTCTCTCTCTCTCTCTCTCTCTCTCACACACACACACACACACACACTTGTTTGCTTGCTTATATTCGCATTATGATGAGGGATCTTTATTTTCAAGGGTCGAGTTTTAATAATAGTAGGGAGAGGCAGGCAATAGTTTAAAGAGGCGCGGGGGGTGATCGACTTTTTGGTTTGTTTGGGCGTGCGTTTGTAAGATTCTCTTTTTAAGATTATGGGTGGCCCTGAAAAGGGCCGTTGTTGTTTGTTTTCAACTTGTAAAAGTTTACTTGCTGGATGATGACTTCTTTGGGAGCAATACAGCCTGGATGTTGGGGAGAACACCACCTTGGGCGATGGTTACTCCTGACAACAGTTTGTTCAATTCCTCGTCATTTCGGATAGCCAATTGAAGATGTCTTGGGATGATTCTAGATTTCTTGTTGTCACGAGCTGCGTTTCCTGCCAACTCGAGAACTTCAGCAGCCAAGTACTCTAAAACAGCAGCCAAGTAAACTGGAGCGCCTGCACCAACTCTCTCAGCATAGTTTCCCTTCCTCAATAGACGGTGTATTCTTCCGACGGGGAACTGTAATCCGGCCCTGGATGATCGGGACTTTGCCTTTCCCTTAACTTTTCCTCCTTTACCACGTCCAGACATGTTTCAGTATTTCAGTATTGTCTTGCTCGAAAATGAGTTAAACACAAGACGCCGCGGTGGAATTGTAATATTTATACCCACATCCGGAATCGTCCTTGACAATACTTCACATGTGAGAGCCAAATGAGCTTTCAACGACGTCCGTGCTTATCAAGTTTTCACCTCTTATTAATCAACGCATGTCGACTTCCGATCCTCAGAAATCACCTCTCCTCCAATAAATAGCTGTAAAACTTCACGGCGGCATTTTTCGTCACTCGCAAGTTTGATAAAGAAAATACAGCAGCCATGCCACCAAAAGTAGGAAGCAAAGGAGCCAAGAAGGCAGCCAAGACCCAGAAAGCGGCTCGCTCTGGGGACAAGAAAAGGAGGAGGAAGAGGAAGGAAAGCTACAGCATCTACATCTACAAAGTCTTGAAACAGGTCCACCCAGACACCGGAGTGTCCAGCAAAGCTATGTCCATCATGAACAGCTTTGTCAACGATATTTTCGAGAGAATCGCCGCTGAAGCTTCCCGTCTCGCTCACTACAACAAGCGATCCACCATCACCTCCCGAGAGGTCCAAACAGCAGTCCGACTTCTGTTGCCCGGAGAATTGGCAAAGCACGCTGTCAGTGAAGGCACAAAGGCCGTCACCAAGTACACATCCAGCAAGTAAATTAGTTCGCACTTGGACTTTTACTTTCAATCAACGGCCCTTTTCAGGGCCACCCAAATTTTTAAAAAGAGAAACCTTTCAATTGCACACAATTCGCCATTTGCGTAGCTTTGTATTTGTTCTAAGTATTTTTATTTTTTTTTTTTTTTTTTATATATGTATGTATGTCTGTCTGTCTGTCTGTCTGCGATACATTGTGGGTCTATTCTTAAGCACAATCGACCATTCCGATGTTTTTTGACGTTGTGGGGTTAACCCCACAAATCAGTTGTGTTCTATGCACATAATAAGACGTTGTGAGTCGTTTAAAAATGATGAGAAAAATATGTACCCATAAGGGGGATGTCTGTGGTCTGTTGTTTTTGTGTCTGTTGTCTGTACTTAACCTGTTAGGTCACATTATGGGTCGATTCTTAAGTACGGATAGTCATTGGGTGGGTGGGTGGGTGGGTGGGTGGGTGGGTGGGTGGGTGGGTGGGTGGGTGGGTGGGTGGGTGCATTCACCCCACAATGAATAGACACAAAAAATTCACAATGTAGCTGGCGTCGGTATGTCTGTGTTGATTTCTTAAAGGCATTCAGTGGTGGGTAGACCTTTGGTTTGAGGGAGGGAGGGAGGGAGGGAGGGAGGGAGGGAGGCGGCGGCTCCGTGCCACACACTGAATAACAGTGAAATCAAGCTTAGTATATTTTTATGGTCGGCCCTCCCTTCTTCCCTTTTCGTGTCGGGGTTTTGTGTACAGCACATAATTTCTTTTTTATTGATATGAAAAGTGGTGAAATCTTCAACGCACAGGCGAAGAAGTCGACCGGCTATCACCACCACCACCATCACCACCACCAGGGTGGGGGGTGGTCGTAGTAGAACGACTAGACTTTTTCCCAACAGTCGGGGGTGGGGGGGGGGGGGGGACCGGGGAGTGCGCGGGCGCTTCTTCGGGGGACTGTTCTTTCGACTTGAAGTGTTTGGTTTGGTTTGGATTGGATTGTGCATCTAGAACAGCCGGACCGGGTCCGGTCTTATAACAGAAGGTGGCGGGGAGGGAATCGCAGTGGAAAGGGCTACTGTTTGGGAACTCAAACTAGAAAAACAACAAAACGTTGTGTATTTTCAAGTTTCACACGTTTGAAAAACGATGGGCGAGGGAGGGAAGTAGCTTGTGTATGTCGTAGGGGTTGTGTATGTAACGTGCAAGTGTTATGAACATAATGCAATTGTGTTGTTATGAACATAATGCAATTGTGTGTGCATAGATAAAGCAACTCTTTTTAAGATTGTGGTGGCCCTGAAAAGGGCCGTTTTCTTTCTTTCAGTGTCCTCTAAAAATCGTTTAACCGCCGAATCCGTAGAGGGTTCTTCCTTGCCTTTTCAAGGCATAGACGACATCCATGGCAGTTACGGTCTTCCTCTTGGCATGCTCGGTGTAGGTGACGGCATCTCGGATAACGTTCTCGAGAAATACTTTCAAAACACCACGGGTCTCTTCGTAGATGAGGCCTGAGATACGTTTCACTCCTCCTCTTCGGGCAAGACGACGGATGGCTGGTTTTGTGATACCCTGGATGTTATCACGTAAGACCTTCCTGTGACGTTTAGCGCCTCCTTTTCCCAAACCTTTTCCTCCTTTACCACGTCCAGACATGATGAGTGTGTGTGATATTATCAGTATGCAAAGCAGACAGAAAATGAACTGCGGTCGAAAAATCTCCGGTTTTATCGAGATAGCACGGACGTGGTAGTAAGCCTCGAAAAAAGCCGAGTATTTACGCGCGTTTAGTTTTCTGTGTAATGGTTGGTCAGCTGACTGACAATACAGCTGTTTCAAAATTAACCTCTTCTATTTCTCTTGCTTGCAGCGCCTGTTTATTTTTTTCCAACTCCTTTTCTTCCCTTTGTTTCTTTGTTTCTTTCTTTCTTTCTTTCTTTCTTTCTTTCTTTCTTTCTTTCTTTCTTTCTTTCATCCAGACCGACCCCGACCGACCGACCGACCGACCGACCGACCGACCGACCGACCGACCGACCGACCGACCGACCGACCGACCGACCGACTGTGATTAGTTAGTTACCGTTATTTAATCGTTGTGTGTGTGACACATCCATTTACACAAACAGATAGCTCGATCTTAAATGGTTTTGCGCGCCGAAGGCGCGCAGGGACGATTTGGGGAGCAAGCAAGCAAGCCCTTTTCGACCCTCATTAGCTGTAGAATTTGAAAGTGTCAGACCGTGGTAAAGGAGTAAAAGTTGTAGGTTGTTAGCGGCGCTTGTGTCTTTTCAGCTTTTTTTTCAGAGGTGGAGGTTTGGAAGGAGAGACAGTGGTAGTTGGTGTTGTTGGAGGGCTGCCTGATGGTGGTTGCTGATTTTTTTCCGGGTCTGGTCCTAGCCGAGTCTGGAGTGGTTGTGGGTGATTGCTGAGTCTTTTGTTGTTGTAGATTTCTGGCGTGTATTAAGTTTTTTGGTTTCTTCGACTTTTTGCATGAATAATTCGTATTGCCTGTCCATCTCTTGTCTGTGAAGGTCCCTTTGTATCTCGTGTTCCCGTAAGATGTTCTCTATCCTGTCGTCCGCGTCCTGGCATTCTGGTTTAGAAGGAAGAGGCGAGTAGATAGCCTTCACAGATAGATTCAAAAATAAAGGGTCTCTATTTAATGAAACGGGTTTACTGTAAAAAATCATACCCTGAATTTCAATGAAAACTTACATAAACACAACAGAAGAAAACGCAACAGAAAATTCAAGTTAAGTTAAGTAAACTAAAATTAACTCACCATAGGTCATCGATCCTTCAATTCTTCCTTTCCTTCGGTTCATTTATTCCGGACCTGACAATAGAATATAGAATAATTTACATAACACCACGTAACTGGCAAAACTTCAATCACTATTACACAGACGCTGCAAGCGTCAAGATGACGAGCTCCAAAACGAAAGAAAAAAAAACACAAAACAAACACAAAACCAAATAAAGGCAACACAGTAGCTTTTTCCAACCTTGAACGTTCCTGATGCACGAGATCAGCATGACATATTTCAAACGTCACGAAATGTCTCTTGCTTCAGAAATGTTTCCACCCCGAAGAGAAAACATCATAATTAAAATTAAATTGCCATACAGAAAGTCAATAATCTTATTACATGGACAATCACACAGTGTACAACAACAACAACAACAACAACAACAACAACAACAACAACAACAACAAAAAACAAGACAAAAAAGTGATGAATGCCTTTCAGGGCAGGGAAAAAAAAAATCATTCAGTTTAACCAAGTATCAACGGAGAGAACCATCACTGAATGAACAGCGACGCACGAGAACTGTCTCTCGTAATTCTATACACAGTTATCACCCCTACCTTGAAGTGAAGGCTTCAGCAAAATCACAATCGAAAATCAACCCGCATTACACCCAAGTAAACAGCGCCAGTGTGCCTACTGGGGCTATTCAGGGCCACCGAGTTACATAAGATACCACAGGATGGAGTGATGATGCACCCCAATTGTCCACATCTTGCTTTAAACTCCCGTCCGTGCGCCTGCCACTGAGGCACGACGAGCGTTAAACTGATGATTTCGGAATAGAAATTTTGACAGGTGTTGCACAATACCACAAACCGAATACGATAGCTTAGTTTAATTCGACTTGCCTGCAATAATTTTAAAATCAAAATTCGTAACCAACCTCTCTGTTACCTACTGTCGGTTGTTTTGGATGGGGTGTGACGCGGGCTGCTGTGTGCGTGGCGCTCGCTTCTGAAAACGAAAAGGTGGCCTGCTCATCACGAACTGTCCTCATCATCCGTCGACAGTCTGCAGTTCACCCGAACTCACAGGACAGGACAGGACAGGACAGTGGACACCATCGCCTATCTCGTGGACTGTCCAGATGATGGGGGGCAAGAGATGTCCACAGCTGAAATGATATTTATGAATCTTGATGGCAATTACAGTGTTTCCATGATGGCTTATCAAGGTGTTCACACTCTGAAGTCAGAGGTGCGAATGCCGTTCACAACCCCAAACCTTACAATTTGAAGCCTTCACTGCAGATAGATCTACGCCCCCTTATCCTAATTAATCAATCCACAGTCTACCCAATCAGTCGACCCTACTCTATTCCAGTCAAAACAATGCTGCTCACGAGTACCGCCCAGTCCAGCCCATCCAAAAGCGTTGTGACAGCTAACAGGCGCATTACACCACATAACGAAGTAGCATTTTAAATTAAAACGTTCATGCAGCTGCACCGCAGCCAGCCAGCCAGCCAGCCAGCCAGCCAGCCAGCCCTCCCTCCCTCCCTCCCTCCCTCCCTCCCTCCCTCCCTCCCTCCCTCCCTCCCTCCCTTCCTTCCTTCCTTCCTTCCTTCCCTAGCGACTGCCTCATTCACATTGATACCAATGCTGCTGGCAGTGAAATGAGCGTACACGTACAGGACAGTACTGACTGTCACTTCATTGTTCATATTGAGTGGAGTGGAGTGGAGTGGAGTGGAGTGGAGTGGAGTGGAGTGGAGTGGAGTGGAGTGGAGTGGATAATACTGCGCTCTCTCTCTCTCTCTCTCTCTCTCTCTCTCACACACACACACACACACACACTTGTTTGCTTGCTTATATTCGCATTATGATGAGGGATCTTTATTTTCAAGGGTCGAGTTTTAATAATAGTAGGGAGAGGCAGGCAATAGTTTAAAGAGGCGCGGGGGGTGATCGACTTTTTGGTTTGTTTGGGCGTGCGTTTGTAAGATTCTCTTTTTAAGATTATGGGTGGCCCTGAAAAGGGCCGTTGTTGTTTGTTTTCAACTTGTAAAAGTTTACTTGCTGGATGATGACTTCTTTGGGAGCAATACAGCCTGGATGTTGGGGAGAACACCACCTTGGGCGATGGTTACTCCTGACAACAGTTTGTTCAATTCCTCGTCATTTCGGATAGCCAATTGAAGATGTCTTGGGATGATTCTAGATTTCTTGTTGTCACGAGCTGCGTTTCCTGCCAACTCGAGAACTTCAGCAGCCAAGTACTCTAAAACAGCAGCCAAGTAAACTGGAGCGCCTGCACCAACTCTCTCAGCATAGTTTCCCTTCCTCAATAGACGGTGTATTCTTCCGACGGGGAACTGTAATCCGGCCCTGGATGATCGGGACTTTGCCTTTCCCTTAACTTTTCCTCCTTTACCACGTCCAGACATGTTTCAGTATTTCAGTATTGTCTTGCTCGAAAATGAGTTAAACACAAGACGCCGCGGTGGAATTGTAATATTTATACCCACATCCGGAATCGTCCTTGACAATACTTCACATGTGAGAGCCAAATGAGCTTTCAACGACGTCCGTGCTTATCAAGTTTTCACCTCTTATTAATCAACGCATGTCGACTTCCGATCCTCAGAAATCACCTCTCCTCCAATAAATAGCTGTAAAACTTCACGGCGGCATTTTTCGTCACTCGCAAGTTTGATAAAGAAAATACAGCAGCCATGCCACCAAAAGTAGGAAGCAAAGGAGCCAAGAAGGCAGCCAAGACCCAGAAAGCGGCTCGCTCTGGGGACAAGAAAAGGAGGAGGAAGAGGAAGGAAAGCTACAGCATCTACATCTACAAAGTCTTGAAACAGGTCCACCCAGACACCGGAGTGTCCAGCAAAGCTATGTCCATCATGAACAGCTTTGTCAACGATATTTTCGAGAGAATCGCCGCTGAAGCTTCCCGTCTCGCTCACTACAACAAGCGATCCACCATCACCTCCCGAGAGGTCCAAACAGCAGTCCGACTTCTGTTGCCCGGAGAATTGGCAAAGCACGCTGTCAGTGAAGGCACAAAGGCCGTCACCAAGTACACATCCAGCAAGTAAATTAGTTCGCACTTGGACTTTTACTTTCAATCAACGGCCCTTTTCAGGGCCACCCAAATTTTTAAAAAGAGAAACCTTTCAATTGCACACAATTCGCCATTTGCGTAGCTTTGTATTTGTTCTAAGTATTTTTATTTTTTTTTTTTTTTTTTATATATGTATGTATGTCTGTCTGTCTGTCTGTCTGCGATACATTGTGGGTCTATTCTTAAGCACAATCGACCATTCCGATGTTTTTTGACGTTGTGGGGTTAACCCCACAAATCAGTTGTGTTCTATGCACATAATAAGACGTTGTGAGTCGTTTAAAAATGATGAGAAAAATATGTACCCATAAGGGGGATGTCTGTGGTCTGTTGTTTTTGTGTCTGTTGTCTGTACTTAACCTGTTAGGTCACATTATGGGTCGATTCTTAAGTACGGATAGTCATTGGGTGGGTGGGTGGGTGGGTGGGTGGGTGGGTGGGTGGGTGGGTGGGTGGGTGGGTGGGTGGGTGGGTGGGTGGGTGCATTCACCCCACAATGAATAGACACAAAAAATTCACAATGTAGCTGGCGTCGGTATGTCTGTGTTGATTTCTTAAAGGCATTCAGTGGTGGGTAGACCTTTGGTTTGAGGGAGGGAGGGAGGGAGGGAGGGAGGGAGGGAGGCGGCGGCTCCGTGCCACACACTGAATAACAGTGAAATCAAGCTTAGTATATTTTTATGGTCGGCCCTCCCTTCTTCCCTTTTCGTGTCGGGGTTTTGTGTACAGCACATAATTTCTTTTTTATTGATATGAAAAGTGGTGAAATCTTCAACGCACAGGCGAAGAAGTCGACCGGCTATCACCACCACCACCATCACCACCACCAGGGTGGGGGTGGTCGTAGTAGAACGACTAGACTTTTTCCCAACAGTCGGGGGTGGGGGGGGGGGGGGGGGGGGGGACCGGGGAGTGCGCGGGCGCTTCTTCGGGGGACTGTTCTTTCGACTTGAAGTGTTTGGTTTGGTTTGGATTGGATTGTGCATCTAGAACAGCCGGACCGGGTCCGGTCTTATAACAGAAGGTGGCGGGGAGGGAATCGCAGTGGAAAGGGCTACTGTTTGGGAACTCAAACTAGAAAAACAACAAAACGTTGTGTATTTTCAAGTTTCACACGTTTGAAAAACGATGGGCGAGGGAGGGAAGTAGCTTGTGTATGTCGTAGGGGTTGTGTATGTAACGTGCAAGTGTTATGAACATAATGCAATTGTGTGTGCATAGATAAAGCAACTCTTTTTAAGATTGTGGTGGCCCTGAAAAGGGCCGTTTTCTTTCTTTCAGTGTCCTCTAAAAATCGTTTAACCGCCGAATCCGTAGAGGGTTCTTCCTTGCCTTTTCAAGGCATAGACGACATCCATGGCAGTTACGGTCTTCCTCTTGGCATGCTCGGTGTAGGTGACGGCATCTCGGATAACGTTCTCGAGAAATACTTTCAAAACACCACGGGTCTCTTCGTAGATGAGGCCTGAGATACGTTTCACTCCTCCTCTTCGGGCAAGACGACGGATGGCTGGTTTTGTGATACCCTGGATGTTATCACGTAAGACCTTCCTGTGACGTTTAGCGCCTCCTTTTCCCAAACCTTTTCCTCCTTTACCACGTCCAGACATGATGAGTGTGTGTGATATTATCAGTATGCAAAGCAGACAGAAAATGAACTGCGGTCGAAAAATCTCCGGTTTTATCGAGATAGCACGGACGTGGTAGTAAGCCTCGAAAAAAGCCGAGTATTTACGCGCGTTTAGTTTTCTGTGTAATGGTTGGTCAGCTGACTGACAATACAGCTGTTTCAAAATTAACCTCTTCTATTTCTCTTGCTTGCAGCGCCTGTTTATTTTTTTCCAACTCCTTTTCTTCCCTTTGTTTCTTTGTTTCTTTCTTTCTTTCTTTCTTTCTTTCTTTCTTTCTTTCTTTCTTTCTTTCTTTCATCCAGACCGACCCCGACCGACCGACCGACCGACCGACCGACCGACCGACCGACCGACCGACCGACCGACCGACCGACCGACCGACCGACTGTGATTAGTTAGTTACCGTTATTTAATCGTTGTGTGTGTGACACATCCATTTACACAAACAGATAGCTCGATCTTAAATGGTTTTGCGCGCCGAAGGCGCGCAGGGACGATTTGGGGAGCAAGCAAGCAAGCCCTTTTCGACCCTCATTAGCTGTAGAATTTGAAAGTGTCAGACCGTGGTAAAGGAGTAAAAGTTGTAGGTTGTTAGCGGCGCTTGTGTCTTTTCAGCTTTTTTTTCAGAGGTGGAGGTTTGGAAGGAGAGACAGTGGTAGTTGGTGTTGTTGGAGGGCTGCCTGATGGTGGTTGCTGATTTTTTTCCGGGTCTGGTCCTAGCCGAGTCTGGAGTGGTTGTGGGTGATTGCTGAGTCTTTTGTTGTTGTAGATTTCTGGCGTGTATTAAGTTTTTTGGTTTCTTCGACTTTTTGCATGAATAATTCGTATTGCCTGTCCATCTCTTGTCTGTGAAGGTCCCTTTGTATCTCGTGTTCCCGTAAGATGTTCTCTATCCTGTCGTCCGCGTCCTGGCATTCTGGTTTAGAAGGAAGAGGCGAGTAGATAGCCTTCACAGATAGATTCAAAAATAAAGGGTCTCTATTTAATGAAACGGGTTTACTGTAAAAAATCATACCCTGAATTTCAATGAAAACTTACATAAACACAACAGAAGAAAACGCAACAGAAAATTCAAGTTAAGTTAAGTAAACTAAAATTAACTCACCATAGGTCATCGATCCTTCAATTCTTCCTTTCCTTCGGTTCATTTATTCCGGACCTGACAATAGAATATAGAATAATTTACATAACACCACGTAACTGGCAAAACTTCAATCACTATTACACAGACGCTGCAAGCGTCAAGATGACGAGCTCCAAAACGAAAGAAAAAAAAACACAAAACAAACACAAAACCAAATAAAGGCAACACAGTAGCTTTTTCCAACCTTGAACGTTCCTGATGCACGAGATCAGCATGACATATTTCAAACGTCACGAAATGTCTCTTGCTTCAGAAATGTTTCCACCCCGAAGAGAAAACATCATAATTAAAATTAAATTGCCATACAGAAAGTCAATAATCTTATTACATGGACAATCACACAGTGTACAACAACAACAACAACAACAACAACAACAACAACAACAACAACAACAAAAAACAAGACAAAAAAGTGATGAATGCCTTTCAGGGCAGGGAAAAAAAAAATCATTCAGTTTAACCAAGTATCAACGGAGAGAACCATCACTGAATGAACAGCGACGCACGAGAACTGTCTCTCGTAATTCTATACACAGTTATCACCCCTACCTTGAAGTGAAGGCTTCAGCAAAATCACAATCGAAAATCAACCCGCATTACACCCAAGTAAACAGCGCCAGTGTGCCTACTGGGGCTATTCAGGGCCACCGAGTTACATAAGATACCACAGGATGGAGTGATGATGCACCCCAATTGTCCACATCTTGCTTTAAACTCCCGTCCGTGCGCCTGCCACTGAGGCACGACGAGCGTTAAACTGATGATTTCGGAATAGAAATTTTGACAGGTGTTGCACAATACCACAAACCGAATACGATAGCTTAGTTTAATTCGACTTGCCTGCAATAATTTTAAAATCAAAATTCGTAACCAACCTCTCTGTTACCTACTGTCGGTTGTTTTGGATGGGGTGTGACGCGGGCTGCTGTGTGCGTGGCGCTCGCTTCTGAAAACGAAAAGGTGGCCTGCTCATCACGAACTGTCCTCATCATCCGTCGACAGTCTGCAGTTCACCCGAACTCACAGGACAGGACAGGACAGGACAGTGGACACCATCGCCTATCTCGTGGACTGTCCAGATGATGGGGGGCAAGAGATGTCCACAGCTGAAATGATATTTATGAATCTTGATGGCAATTACAGTGTTTCCATGATGGCTTATCAAGGTGTTCACACTCTGAAGTCAGAGGTGCGAATGCCGTTCACAACCCCAAACCTTACAATTTGAAGCCTTCACTGCAGATAGATCTACGCCCCCTTATCCTAATTAATCAATCCACAGTCTACCCAATCAGTCGACCCTACTCTATTCCAGTCAAAACAATGCTGCTCACGAGTACCGCCCAGTCCAGCCCATCCAAAAGCGTTGTGACAGCTAACAGGCGCATTACACCACATAACGAAGTAGCATTTTAAATTAAAACGTTCATGCAGCTGCACCGCAGCCAGCCAGCCAGCCAGCCAGCCAGCCAGCCAGCCCTCCCTCCCTCCCTCCCTCCCTCCCTCCCTCCCTCCCTCCCTCCCTCCCTCCCTCCCTTCCTTCCTTCCTTCCTTCCTTCCCTAGCGACTGCCTCATTCACATTGATACCAATGCTGCTGGCAGTGAAATGAGCGTACACGTACAGGACAGTACTGACTGTCACTTCATTGTTCATATTGAGTGGAGTGGAGTGGAGTGGAGTGGAGTGGAGTGGAGTGGAGTGGAGTGGAGTGGAGTGGAGTGGATAATACTGCGCTCTCTCTCTCTCTCTCTCTCTCTCTCTCTCACACACACACACACACACACACTTGTTTGCTTGCTTATATTCGCATTATGATGAGGGATCTTTATTTTCAAGGGTCGAGTTTTAATAATAGTAGGGAGAGGCAGGCAATAGTTTAAAGAGGCGCGGGGGGTGATCGACTTTTTGGTTTGTTTGGGCGTGCGTTTGTAAGATTCTCTTTTTAAGATTATGGGTGGCCCTGAAAAGGGCCGTTGTTGTTTGTTTTCAACTTGTAAAAGTTTACTTGCTGGATGATGACTTCTTTGGGAGCAATACAGCCTGGATGTTGGGGAGAACACCACCTTGGGCGATGGTTACTCCTGACAACAGTTTGTTCAATTCCTCGTCATTTCGGATAGCCAATTGAAGATGTCTTGGGATGATTCTAGATTTCTTGTTGTCACGAGCTGCGTTTCCTGCCAACTCGAGAACTTCAGCAGCCAAGTACTCTAAAACAGCAGCCAAGTAAACTGGAGCGCCTGCACCAACTCTCTCAGCATAGTTTCCCTTCCTCAATAGACGGTGTATTCTTCCGACGGGGAACTGTAATCCGGCCCTGGATGATCGGGACTTTGCCTTTCCCTTAACTTTTCCTCCTTTACCACGTCCAGACATGTTTCAGTATTTCAGTATTGTCTTGCTCGAAAATGAGTTAAACACAAGACGCCGCGGTGGAATTGTAATATTTATACCCACATCCGGAATCGTCCTTGACAATACTTCACATGTGAGAGCCAAATGAGCTTTCAACGACGTCCGTGCTTATCAAGTTTTCACCTCTTATTAATCAACGCATGTCGACTTCCGATCCTCAGAAATCACCTCTCCTCCAATAAATAGCTGTAAAACTTCACGGCGGCATTTTTCGTCACTCGCAAGTTTGATAAAGAAAATACAGCAGCCATGCCACCAAAAGTAGGAAGCAAAGGAGCCAAGAAGGCAGCCAAGACCCAGAAAGCGGCTCGCTCTGGGGACAAGAAAAGGAGGAGGAAGAGGAAGGAAAGCTACAGCATCTACATCTACAAAGTCTTGAAACAGGTCCACCCAGACACCGGAGTGTCCAGCAAAGCTATGTCCATCATGAACAGCTTTGTCAACGATATTTTCGAGAGAATCGCCGCTGAAGCTTCCCGTCTCGCTCACTACAACAAGCGATCCACCATCACCTCCCGAGAGGTCCAAACAGCAGTCCGACTTCTGTTGCCCGGAGAATTGGCAAAGCACGCTGTCAGTGAAGGCACAAAGGCCGTCACCAAGTACACATCCAGCAAGTAAATTAGTTCGCACTTGGACTTTTACTTTCAATCAACGGCCCTTTTCAGGGCCACCCAAATTTTTAAAAAGAGAAACCTTTCAATTGCACACAATTCGCCATTTGCGTAGCTTTGTATTTGTTCTAAGTATTTTTATTTTTTTTTTTTTTTTTTATATATGTATGTATGTCTGTCTGTCTGTCTGTCTGCGATACATTGTGGGTCTATTCTTAAGCACAATCGACCATTCCGATGTTTTTTGACGTTGTGGGGTTAACCCCACAAATCAGTTGTGTTCTATGCACATAATAAGACGTTGTGAGTCGTTTAAAAATGATGAGAAAAATATGTACCCATAAGGGGGATGTCTGTGGTCTGTTGTTTTTGTGTCTGTTGTCTGTACTTAACCTGTTAGGTCACATTATGGGTCGATTCTTAAGTACGGATAGTCATTGGGTGGGTGGGTGGGTGGGTGGGTGGGTGGGTGGGTGGGTGGGTGGGTGGGTGGGTGGGTGGGTGTGGGTGCATTCACCCCACAATGAATAGACACAAAAAATTCACAATGTAGCTGGCGTCGGTATGTCTGTGTTGATTTCTTAAAGGCATTCAGTGGTGGGTAGACCTTTGGTTTGAGGGAGGGAGGGAGGGAGGGAGGGAGGGAGGGAGGCGGCGGCTCCGTGCCACACACTGAATAACAGTGAAATCAAGCTTAGTATATTTTTATGGTCGGCCCTCCCTTCTTCCCTTTTCGTGTCGGGGTTTTGTGTACAGCACATAATTTCTTTTTTATTGATATGAAAAGTGGTGAAATCTTCAACGCACAGGCGAAGAAGTCGACCGGCTATCACCACCACACCATCACCACCACCAGGGTGGGGGTGGTCGTAGTAGAACGACTAGACTTTTTTCCCAACAGTCGGGGGTGGGGGGGGGGGGGGGGGGGGGGACCGGGGAGTGCGCGGGCGCTTCTTCGGGGGACTGTTCTTTCGACTTGAAGTGTTTGGTTTGGTTTGGATTGGATTGTGCATCTAGAACAGCCGGACCGGGTCCGGTCTTATAACAGAAGGTGGCGGGGAGGGAATCGCAGTGGAAAGGGCTACTGTTTGGGAACTCAAACTAGAAAAACAACAAACGTTGTGTATTTTCAAGTTTCACACGTTTGAAAAACGATGGGCGAGGGAGGGAAGTAGCTTGTGTATGTCGTAGGGGTTGTGTATGTAACGTGCAAGTGTTATGAACATAATGCAATTGGTGTGTGCATAGATAAAGCAACTCTTTTTAAGATTGTGGTGGCCTGAAAAGGGCCGTTTTCTTTCTTTCAGTGTCCTCTAAAAATCGTTTAACCGCCGAATCCGTAGAGGGTTCTTCCTTGCCTTTTCAAGGCATAGACGACATCCATGGCAGTTACGGTCTTCCTCTTGGCATGCTCGGTGTAGGTGACGGCATCTCGGATAACGTTCTCGAGAAATACTTTCAAAACACCACGGGTCTTTCGTAGATGAGGCCTGAGATACGTTTCACTCCTCCTCTTCGGGCAAGACGACGGATGGCTGGTTTTGTGATACCCTGGATGTTATCACGTAAGACCTTCCTTTCCTGTGACGTTTAGCGCCTCCTTTTCCCAAACCTTTTCCTCCTTTACCACGTCCAGACATGATGAGTGTGTGTGATATTATCAGTATGCAAAGCAGACAGAAAATGAACTGCGGTCGAAAAATCTCCGGTTTTATCGAGATAGCACGGACGTGGTAGTAAGCCTCGAAAAAAGCCGAGTATTTACGCGCGTTTAGTTTTCTGTGTAATGGTTGGTCAGCTGACTGACAATACAGCTGTTTCAAAATTAACCTCTTCTATTTCTCTTGCTTGCAGCGCCTGTTTATTTTTTTCCAACTCCTTTTCTTCCCTTTGTTTCTTTGTTTCTTTCTTTCTTTCTTTCTTTCTTTCTTTCTTTCTTTCTTTCTTTCTTTCTTTCATCCAGACCGACCCCGACCGACCGACCGACCGACCGACCGACCGACCGACCGACCGACCGACCGACCGACCGACCGACCGACCGACCGACTGTGATTAGTTAGTTACCGTTATTTAATCGTTGTGTGTGTGACACATCCATTTACACAAACAGATAGCTCGATCTTAAATGGTTTTGCGCGCCGAAGGCGCGCAGGGACGATTTGGGGAGCAAGCAAGCAAGCCCTTTTCGACCCTCATTAGCTGTAGAATTTGAAAGTGTCAGACCGTGGTAAAGGAGTAAAAGTTGTAGGTTGTTAGCGGCGCTTGTGTCTTTTCAGCTTTTTTTTCAGAGGTGGAGGTTTGGAAGGAGAGACAGTGGTAGTTGGTGTTGTTGGAGGGCTGCCTGATGGTGGTTGCTGATTTTTTTCCGGGTCTGGTCCTAGCCGAGTCTGGAGTGGTTGTGGGTGATTGCTGAGTCTTTTGTTGTTGTAGATTTCTGGCGTGTATTAAGTTTTTTGGTTTCTTCGACTTTTTGCATGAATAATTCGTATTGCCTGTCCATCTCTTGTCTGTGAAGGTCCCTTTGTATCTCGTGTTCCCGTAAGATGTTCTCTATCCTGTCGTCCGCGTCCTGGCATTCTGGTTTAGAAGGAAGAGGCGAGTAGATAGCCTTCACAGATAGATTCAAAAATAAAGGGTCTCTATTTAATGAAACGGGTTTACTGTAAAAAATCATACCCTGAATTTCAATGAAAACTTACATAAACACAACAGAAGAAAACGCAACAGAAAATTCAAGTTAAGTTAAGTAAACTAAAATTAACTCACCATAGGTCATCGATCCTTCAATTCTTCCTTTCCTTCGGTTCATTTATTCCGGACCTGACAATAGAATATAGAATAATTTACATAACACCACGTAACTGGCAAAACTTCAATCACTATTACACAGACGCTGCAAGCGTCAAGATGACGAGCTCCAAAACGAAAGAAAAAAAAACACAAAACAAACACAAAACCAAATAAAGGCAACACAGTAGCTTTTTCCAACCTTGAACGTTCCTGATGCACGAGATCAGCATGACATATTTCAAACGTCACGAAATGTCTCTTGCTTCAGAAATGTTTCCACCCCGAAGAGAAAACATCATAATTAAAATTAAATTGCCATACAGAAAGTCAATAATCTTATTACATGGACAATCACACAGTGTACAACAACAACAACAACAACAACAACAACAACAACAACAACAACAACAAAAAACAAGACAAAAAAGTGATGAATGCCTTTCAGGGCAGGGAAAAAAAAAATCATTCAGTTTAACCAAGTATCAACGGAGAGAACCATCACTGAATGAACAGCGACGCACGAGAACTGTCTCTCGTAATTCTATACACAGTTATCACCCCTACCTTGAAGTGAAGGCTTCAGCAAAATCACAATCGAAAATCAACCCGCATTACACCCAAGTAAACAGCGCCAGTGTGCCTACTGGGGCTATTCAGGGCCACCGAGTTACATAAGATACCACAGGATGGAGTGATGATGCACCCCAATTGTCCACATCTTGCTTTAAACTCCCGTCCGTGCGCCTGCCACTGAGGCACGACGAGCGTTAAACTGATGATTTCGGAATAGAAATTTTGACAGGTGTTGCACAATACCACAAACCGAATACGATAGCTTAGTTTAATTCGACTTGCCTGCAATAATTTTAAAATCAAAATTCGTAACCAACCTCTCTGTTACCTACTGTCGGTTGTTTTGGATGGGGTGTGACGCGGGCTGCTGTGTGCGTGGCGCTCGCTTCTGAAAACGAAAAGGTGGCCTGCTCATCACGAACTCTCATCATCCGTCGACAGTCTGCAGTTCACCCGAACTCACAGGACAGGACAGGACAGGACAGTGGACACCATCGCCTATCTCGTGGACTGTCCAGATGATGGGGGGCAAGAGATGTCCACAGCTGAAATGATATTTATGAATCTTGATGGCAATTACAGTGTTTCCATGATGGCTTATCAAGGTGTTCACACTCTGAAGTCAGAGGTGCGAATGCCGTTCACAACCCCAAACCTTACAATTTGAAGCCTTCACTGCAGATAGATCTACGCCCCCTTATCCTAATTAATCAATCCACAGTCTACCCAATCAGTCGACCCTACTCTATTCCAGTCAAAACAATGCTGCTCACGAGTACCGCCCAGTCCAGCCCATCCAAAAGCGTTGTGACAGCTAACAGGCGCATTACACCACATAACGAAGTAGCATTTTAAATTAAAACGTTCATGCAGCTGCACCGCAGCCAGCCAGCCAGCCAGCCAGCCAGCCAGCCAGCCCTCCCTCCCTCCCTCCCTCCCTCCCTCCCTCCCTCCCTCCCTCCCTCCCTCCCTCCCTTCCTTCCTTCCTTCCTTCCTTCCCTAGCGACTGCCTCATTCACATTGATACCAATGCTGCTGGCAGTGAAATGAGCGTACACGTACAGGACAGTACTGACTGTCACTTCATTGTTCATATTGAGTGGAGTGGAGTGGAGTGGAGTGGAGTGGAGTGGAGTGGAGTGGAGTGGAGTGGAGTGGAGTGGATAATACTGCGCTCTCTCTCTCTCTCTCTCTCTCTCTCTCTCACACACACACACACACACACACTTGTTTGCTTGCTTATATTCGCATTATGATGAGGGATCTTTATTTTCAAGGGTCGAGTTTTAATAATAGTAGGGAGAGGCAGGCAATAGTTTAAAGAGGCGCGGGGGGTGATCGACTTTTTGGTTTGTTTGGGCGTGCGTTTGTAAGATTCTCTTTTTAAGATTATGGGTGGCCCTGAAAAGGGCCGTTGTTGTTTGTTTTCAACTTGTAAAAGTTTACTTGCTGGATGATGACTTCTTTGGGAGCAATACAGCCTGGATGTTGGGGAGAACACCACCTTGGGCGATGGTTACTCCTGACAACAGTTTGTTCAATTCCTCGTCATTTCGGATAGCCAATTGAAGATGTCTTGGGATGATTCTAGATTTCTTGTTGTCACGAGCTGCGTTTCCTGCCAACTCGAGAACTTCAGCAGCCAAGTACTCTAAAACAGCAGCCAAGTAAACTGGAGCGCCTGCACCAACTCTCTCAGCATAGTTTCCCTTCCTCAATAGACGGTGTATTCTTCCGACGGGGAACTGTAATCCGGCCCTGGATGATCGGGACTTTGCCTTTCCCTTAACTTTTCCTCCTTTACCACGTCCAGACATGTTTCAGTATTTCAGTATTGTCTTGCTCGAAAATGAGTTAAACACAAGACGCCGCGGTGGAATTGTAATATTTATACCCACATCCGGAATCGTCCTTGACAATACTTCACATGTGAGAGCCAAATGAGCTTTCAACGACGTCCGTGCTTATCAAGTTTTCACCTCTTATTAATCAACGCATGTCGACTTCCGATCCTCAGAAATCACCTCTCCTCCAATAAATAGCTGTAAAACTTCACGGCGGCATTTTTCGTCACTCGCAAGTTTGATAAAGAAAATACAGCAGCCATGCCACCAAAAGTAGGAAGCAAAGGAGCCAAGAAGGCAGCCAAGACCCAGAAAGCGGCTCGCTCTGGGGACAAGAAAAGGAGGAGGAAGAGGAAGGAAAGCTACAGCATCTACATCTACAAAGTCTTGAAACAGGTCCACCCAGACACCGGAGTGTCCAGCAAAGCTATGTCCATCATGAACAGCTTTGTCAACGATATTTTCGAGAGAATCGCCGCTGAAGCTTCCCGTCTCGCTCACTACAACAAGCGATCCACCATCACCTCCCGAGAGGTCCAAACAGCAGTCCGACTTCTGTTGCCCGGAGAATTGGCAAAGCACGCTGTCAGTGAAGGCACAAAGGCCGTCACCAAGTACACATCCAGCAAGTAAATTAGTTCGCACTTGGACTTTTACTTTCAATCAACGGCCCTTTTCAGGGCCACCCAAATTTTTAAAAAGAGAAACCTTTCAATTGCACACAATTCGCCATTTGCGTAGCTTTGTATTTGTTCTAAGTATTTTTTTATTTTTTTTTTTTTTTTTTATATATGTATGTATGTCTGTCTGTCTGTCTGTCTGCGATACATTGTGGGTCTATTCTTAAGCACAATCGACCATTCCGATGTTTTTTGACGTTGTGGGGTTAACCCCACAAATCAGTTGTGTTCTATGCACATAATAAGACGTTGTGAGTCGTTTAAAAATGATGAGAAAAATATGTACCCATAAGGGGGATGTCTGTGGTCTGTTGTTTTTGTGTCTGTTGTCTGTACTTAACCTGTTAGGTCACATTATGGGTCGATTCTTAAGTACGGATAGTCATTGGGTGGGTGGGTGGGTGGGTGGGTGGGTGGGTGGGTGGGTGGGTGGGTGGGTGGGTGGGTGGGTGGGTGCATTCACCCCACAATGAATAGACACAAAAAATTCACAATGTAGCTGGCGTCGGTATGTCTGTGTTGATTTCTTAAAGGCATTCAGTGGTGGGTAGACCTTTGGTTTGAGGGAGGGAGGGAGGGAGGGAGGGAGGGAGGGAGGCGGCGGCTCCGTGCCACACACTGAATAACAGTGAAATCAAGCTTAGTATATTTTTATGGTCGGCCCTCCCTTCTTCCCTTTTCGTGTCGGGGTTTTGTGTACAGCACATAATTTCTTTTTTATTGATATGAAAAGTGGTGAAATCTTCAACGCACAGGCGAAGAAGTCGACCGGCTATCACCACCACCACCATCACCACCACCAGGGTGGGGGTGGTCGTAGTAGAACGACTAGACTTTTTCCCAACAGTTCGGGGGTGGGGGGGGGGGGGGGGGGGGGGACCGGGGAGTGCGCGGGCGCTTCTTCGGGGGACTGTTCTTTCGACTTGAAGTGTTTGGTTTGGTTTGGATTGGATTGTGCATCTAGAACAGCCGGACCGGGTCCGGTCTTATAACAGAAGGTGGCGGGGAGGGAATCGCAGTGGAAAGGGCTACTGTTTGGGAACTCAAACTAGAAAAACAACAAAACGTTGTGTATTTTCAAGTTTCACACGTTTGAAAAACGATGGGCGAGGGAGGGAAGTAGCTTGTGTATGTCGTAGGGGTTGTGTATGTAACGTGCAAGTGTTATGAACATAATGCAATTGTGTGTGCATAGATAAAGCAACTCTTTTTAAGATTGTGGTGGCCCTGAAAAGGGCCGTTTTCTTTCTTTCAGTGTCCTCTAAAAATCGTTTAACCGCCGAATCCGTAGAGGGTTCTTCCTTGCCTTTTCAAGGCATAGACGACATCCATGGCAGTTACGGTCTTCCTCTTGGCATGCTCGGTGTAGGTGACGGCATCTCGGATAACGTTCTCGAGAAATACTTTCAAAACACCACGGGTCTCTTCGTAGATGAGGCCTGAGATACGTTTCACTCCTCCTCTTCGGGCAAGACGACGGATGGCTGGTTTTGTGATACCCTGGATGTTATCACGTAAGACCTTCCTGTGACGTTTAGCGCCTCCTTTTCCCAAACCTTTTCCTCCTTTACCACGTCCAGACATGATGAGTGTGTGTGATATTATCAGTATGCAAAGCAGACAGAAAATGAACTGCGGTCGAAAAATCTCCGGTTTTATCGAGATAGCACGGACGTGGTAGTAAGCCTCGAAAAAAGCCGAGTATTTACGCGCGTTTAGTTTTCTGTGTAATGGTTGGTCAGCTGACTGACAATACAGCTGTTTCAAAATTAACCTCTTCTATTTCTCTTGCTTGCAGCGCCTGTTTATTTTTTTCCAACTCCTTTTCTTCCCTTTGTTTCTTTGTTTCTTTCTTTCTTTCTTTCTTTCTTTCTTTCTTTCTTTCTTTCTTTCTTTCTTTCATCCAGACCGACCCCGACCGACCGACCGACCGACCGACCGACCGACCGACCGACCGACCGACCGACCGACCGACCGACCGACCGACCGACTGTGATTAGTTAGTTACCGTTATTTAATCGTTGTGTGTGTGACACATCCATTTACACAAACAGATAGCTCGATCTTAAATGGTTTTGCGCGCCGAAGGCGCGCAGGGACGATTTGGGGAGCAAGCAAGCAAGCCCTTTTCGACCCTCATTAGCTGTAGAATTTGAAAGTGTCAGACCGTGGTAAAGGAGTAAAAGTTGTAGGTTGTTAGCGGCGCTTGTGTCTTTTCAGCTTTTTTTTCAGAGGTGGAGGTTTGGAAGGAGAGACAGTGGTAGTTGGTGTTGTTGGAGGGCTGCCTGATGGTGGTTGCTGATTTTTTTCCGGGTCTGGTCCTAGCCGAGTCTGGAGTGGTTGTGGGTGATTGCTGAGTCTTTTGTTGTTGTAGATTTCTGGCGTGTATTAAGTTTTTTGGTTTCTTCGACTTTTTGCATGAATAATTCGTATTGCCTGTCCATCTCTTGTCTGTGAAGGTCCCTTTGTATCTCGTGTTCCCGTAAGATGTTCTCTATCCTGTCGTCCGCGTCCTGGCATTCTGGTTTAGAAGGAAGAGGCGAGTAGATAGCCTTCACAGATAGATTCAAAAATAAAGGGTCTCTATTTAATGAAACGGGTTTACTGTAAAAAATCATACCCTGAATTTCAATGAAAACTTACATAAACACAACAGAAGAAAACGCAACAGAAAATTCAAGTTAAGTTAAGTAAACTAAAATTAACTCACCATAGGTCATCGATCCTTCAATTCTTCCTTTCCTTCGGTTCATTTATTCCGGACCTGACAATAGAATATAGAATAATTTACATAACACCACGTAACTGGCAAAACTTCAATCACTATTACACAGACGCTGCAAGCGTCAAGATGACGAGCTCCAAAACGAAAGAAAAAAAAACACAAAACAAACACAAAACCAAATAAAGGCAACACAGTAGCTTTTTCCAACCTTGAACGTTCCTGATGCACGAGATCAGCATGACATATTTCAAACGTCACGAAATGTCTCTTGCTTCAGAAATGTTTCCACCCCGAAGAGAAAACATCATAATTAAAATTAAATTGCCATACAGAAAGTCAATAATCTTATTACATGGACAATCACACAGTGTACAACAACAACAACAACAACAACAACAACAACAACAACAACAACAACAAAAAACAAGACAAAAAAGTGATGAATGCCTTTCAGGGCAGGGAAAAAAAAAATCATTCAGTTTAACCAAGTATCAACGGAGAGAACCATCACTGAATGAACAGCGACGCACGAGAACTGTCTCTCGTAATTCTATACACAGTTATCACCCCTACCTTGAAGTGAAGGCTTCAGCAAAATCACAATCGAAAATCAACCCGCATTACACCCAAGTAAACAGCGCCAGTGTGCCTACTGGGGCTATTCAGGGCCACCGAGTTACATAAGATACCACAGGATGGAGTGATGATGCACCCCAATTGTCCACATCTTGCTTTAAACTCCCGTCCGTGCGCCTGCCACTGAGGCACGACGAGCGTTAAACTGATGATTTCGGAATAGAAATTTTGACAGGTGTTGCACAATACCACAAACCGAATACGATAGCTTAGTTTAATTCGACTTGCCTGCAATAATTTTAAAATCAAAATTCGTAACCAACCTCTCTGTTACCTACTGTCGGTTGTTTTGGATGGGGTGTGACGCGGGCTGCTGTGTGCGTGGCGCTCGCTTCTGAAAACGAAAAGGTGGCCTGCTCATCACGAACTGTCCTCATCATCCGTCGACAGTCTGCAGTTCACCCGAACTCACAGGACAGGACAGGACAGGACAGTGGACACCATCGCCTATCTCGTGGACTGTCCAGATGATGGGGGGCAAGAGATGTCCACAGCTGAAATGATATTTATGAATCTTGATGGCAATTACAGTGTTTCCATGATGGCTTATCAAGGTGTTCACACTCTGAAGTCAGAGGTGCGAATGCCGTTCACAACCCCAAACCTTACAATTTGAAGCCTTCACTGCAGATAGATCTACGCCCCCTTATCCTAATTAATCAATCCACAGTCTACCCAATCAGTCGACCCTACTCTATTCCAGTCAAAACAATGCTGCTCACGAGTACCGCCCAGTCCAGCCCATCCAAAAGCGTTGTGACAGCTAACAGGCGCATTACACCACATAACGAAGTAGCATTTTAAATTAAAACGTTCATGCAGCTGCACCGCAGCCAGCCAGCCAGCCAGCCAGCCAGCCAGCCAGCCCTCCCTCCCTCCCTCCCTCCCTCCCTCCCTCCCTCCCTCCCTCCCTCCCTCCCTCCCTTCCTTCCTTCCTTCCTTCCTTCCCTAGCGACTGCCTCATTCACATTGATACCAATGCTGCTGGCAGTGAAATGAGCGTACACGTACAGGACAGTACTGACTGTCACTTCATTGTTCATATTGAGTGGAGTGGAGTGGAGTGGAGTGGAGTGGAGTGGAGTGGAGTGGAGTGGAGTGGAGTGGAGTGGATAATACTGCGCTCTCTCTCTCTCTCTCTCTCTCTCTCTCTCTCACACACACACACACACACACACTTGTTTGCTTGCTTATATTCGCATTATGATGAGGGATCTTTATTTTCAAGGGTCGAGTTTTAATAATAGTAGGGAGAGGCAGGCAATAGTTTAAAGAGGCGCGGGGGGTGATCGACTTTTTGGTTTGTTTGGGCGTGCGTTTGTAAGATTCTCTTTTTAAGATTATGGGTGGCCCTGAAAAGGGCCGTTGTTGTTTGTTTTCAACTTGTAAAAGTTTACTTGCTGGATGATGACTTCTTTGGGAGCAATACAGCCTGGATGTTGGGGAGAACACCACCTTGGGCGATGGTTACTCCTGACAACAGTTTGTTCAATTCCTCGTCATTTCGGATAGCCAATTGAAGATGTCTTGGGATGATTCTAGATTTCTTGTTGTCACGAGCTGCGTTTCCTGCCAACTCGAGAACTTCAGCAGCCAAGTACTCTAAAACAGCAGCCAAGTAAACTGGAGCGCCTGCACCAACTCTCTCAGCATAGTTTCCCTTCCTCAATAGACGGTGTATTCTTCCGACGGGGAACTGTAATCCGGCCCTGGATGATCGGGACTTTGCCTTTCCCTTAACTTTTCCTCCTTTACCACGTCCAGACATGTTTCAGTATTTCAGTATTGTCTTGCTCGAAAATGAGTTAAACACAAGACGCCGCGGTGGAATTGTAATATTTATACCCACATCCGGAATCGTCCTTGACAATACTTCACATGTGAGAGCCAAATGAGCTTTCAACGACGTCCGTGCTTATCAAGTTTTCACCTCTTATTAATCAACGCATGTCGACTTCCGATCCTCAGAAATCACCTCTCCTCCAATAAATAGCTGTAAAACTTCACGGCGGCATTTTTCGTCACTCGCAAGTTTGATAAAGAAAATACAGCAGCCATGCCACCAAAAGTAGGAAGCAAAGGAGCCAAGAAGGCAGCCAAGACCCAGAAAGCGGCTCGCTCTGGGGACAAGAAAAGGAGGAGGAAGAGGAAGGAAAGCTACAGCATCTACATCTACAAAGTCTTGAAACAGGTCCACCCAGACACCGGAGTGTCCAGCAAAGCTATGTCCATCATGAACAGCTTTGTCAACGATATTTTCGAGAGAATCGCCGCTGAAGCTTCCCGTCTCGCTCACTACAACAAGCGATCCACCATCACCTCCCGAGAGGTCCAAACAGCAGTCCGACTTCTGTTGCCCGGAGAATTGGCAAAGCACGCTGTCAGTGAAGGCACAAAGGCCGTCACCAAGTACACATCCAGCAAGTAAATTAGTTCGCACTTGGACTTTTACTTTCAATCAACGGCCCTTTTCAGGGCCACCCAAATTTTTAAAAAGAGAAACCTTTCAATTGCACACAATTCGCCATTTGCGTAGCTTTGTATTTGTTCTAAGTATTTTTATTTTTTTTTTTTTTTTTTATATATGTATGTATGTCTGTCTGTCTGTCTGTCTGCGATACATTGTGGGTCTATTCTTAAGCACAATCGACCATTCCGATGTTTTTTGACGTTGTGGGGTTAACCCCACAAATCAGTTGTGTTCTATGCACATAATAAGACGTTGTGAGTCGTTTAAAAATGATGAGAAAAATATGTACCCATAAGGGGGATGTCTGTGGTCTGTTGTTTTTGTGTCTGTTGTCTGTACTTAACCTGTTAGGTCACATTATGGGTCGATTCTTAAGTACGGATAGTCATTGGGTGGGTGGGTGGGTGGGTGGGTGGGTGGGTGGGTGGGTGGGTGGGTGGGTGGGTGGGTGGGTGGGTGCATTCACCCCACAATGAATAGACACAAAAAATTCACAATGTAGCTGGCGTCGGTATGTCTGTGTTGATTTCTTAAAGGCATTCAGTGGTGGGTAGACCTTTGGTTTGAGGGAGGGAGGGAGGGAGGGAGGGAGGGAGGGAGGCGGCGGCTCCGTGCCACACACTGAATAACAGTGAAATCAAGCTTAGTATATTTTTATGGTCGGCCCTCCCTTCTTCCCTTTTCGTGTCGGGGTTTTGTGTACAGCACATAATTTCTTTTTTATTGATATGAAAAGTGGTGAAATCTTCAACGCACAGGCGAAGAAGTCGACCGGCTATCACCACCACCACCATCACCACCACCAGGGTGGGGGTGGTCGTAGTAGAACGACTAGACTTTTTCCCAACAGTCGGGGGTGGGGGGGGGGGGGGGGGGGGGGGGACCGGGGAGTGCGCGGGCGCTTCTTCGGGGGACTGTTCTTTCGACTTGAAGTGTTTGGTTTGGTTTGGATTGGATTGTGCATCTAGAACAGCCGGACCGGGTCCGGTCTTATAACAGAAGGTGGCGGGGAGGGAATCGCAGTGGAAAGGGCTACTGTTTGGGAACTCAAACTAGAAAAACAACAAAACGTTGTGTATTTTCAAGTTTCACACGTTTGAAAAACGATGGGCGAGGGAGGGAAGTAGCTTGTGTATGTCGTAGGGGTTGTGTATGTAACGTGCAAGTGTTATGAACATAATGCAATTGTGTGTGCATAGATAAAGCAACTCTTTTTAAGATTGTGGTGGCCCTGAAAAGGGCCGTTTTCTTTCTTTCAGTGTCCTCTAAAAATCGTTTAACCGCCGAATCCGTAGAGGGTTCTTCCTTGCCTTTTCAAGGCATAGACGACATCCATGGCAGTTACGGTCTTCCTCTTGGCATGCTCGGTGTAGGTGACGGCATCTCGGATAACGTTCTCGAGAAATACTTTCAAAACACCACGGGTCTCTTCGTAGATGAGGCCTGAGATACGTTTCACTCCTCCTCTTCGGGCAAGACGACGGATGGCTGGTTTTGTGATACCCTGGATGTTATCACGTAAGACCTTCCTGTGACGTTTAGCGCCTCCTTTTCCCAAACCTTTTCCTCCTTTACCACGTCCAGACATGATGAGTGTGTGTGATATTATCAGTATGCAAAGCAGACAGAAAATGAACTGCGGTCGAAAAATCTCCGGTTTTATCGAGATAGCACGGACGTGGTAGTAAGCCTCGAAAAAAGCCGAGTATTTACGCGCGTTTAGTTTTCTGTGTAATGGTTGGTCAGCTGACTGACAATACAGCTGTTTCAAAATTAACCTCTTCTATTTCTCTTGCTTGCAGCGCCTGTTTATTTTTTTCCAACTCCTTTTCTTCCCTTTGTTTCTTTGTTTCTTTCTTTCTTTCTTTCTTTCTTTCTTTCTTTCTTTCTTTCTTTCTTTCTTTCATCCAGACCGACCCCGACCGACCGACCGACCGACCGACCGACCGACCGACCGACCGACCGACCGACCGACCGACCGACCGACCGACCGACTGTGATTAGTTAGTTACCGTTATTTAATCGTTGTGTGTGTGACACATCCATTTACACAAACAGATAGCTCGATCTTAAATGGTTTTGCGCGCCGAAGGCGCGCAGGGACGATTTGGGGAGCAAGCAAGCAAGCCCTTTTCGACCCTCATTAGCTGTAGAATTTGAAAGTGTCAGACCGTGGTAAAGGAGTAAAAGTTGTAGGTTGTTAGCGGCGCTTGTGTCTTTTCAGCTTTTTTTTCAGAGGTGGAGGTTTGGAAGGAGAGACAGTGGTAGTTGGTGTTGTTGGAGGGCTGCCTGATGGTGGTTGCTGATTTTTTTCCGGGTCTGGTCCTAGCCGAGTCTGGAGTGGTTGTGGGTGATTGCTGAGTCTTTTGTTGTTGTAGATTTCTGGCGTGTATTAAGTTTTTTGGTTTCTTCGACTTTTTGCATGAATAATTCGTATTGCCTGTCCATCTCTTGTCTGTGAAGGTCCCTTTGTATCTCGTGTTCCCGTAAGATGTTCTCTATCCTGTCGTCCGCGTCCTGGCATTCTGGTTTAGAAGGAAGAGGCGAGTAGATAGCCTTCACAGATAGATTCAAAAATAAAGGGTCTCTATTTAATGAAACGGGTTTACTGTAAAAAATCATACCCTGAATTTCAATGAAAACTTACATAAACACAACAGAAGAAAACGCAACAGAAAATTCAAGTTAAGTTAAGTAAACTAAAATTAACTCACCATAGGTCATCGATCCTTCAATTCTTCCTTTCCTTCGGTTCATTTATTCCGGACCTGACAATAGAATATAGAATAATTTACATAACACCACGTAACTGGCAAAACTTCAATCACTATTACACAGACGCTGCAAGCGTCAAGATGACGAGCTCCAAAACGAAAGAAAAAAAAACACAAAACAAACACAAAACCAAATAAAGGCAACACAGTAGCTTTTTCCAACCTTGAACGTTCCTGATGCACGAGATCAGCATGACATATTTCAAACGTCACGAAATGTCTCTTGCTTCAGAAATGTTTCCACCCCGAAGAGAAAACATCATAATTAAAATTAAATTGCCATACAGAAAGTCAATAATCTTATTACATGGACAATCACACAGTGTACAACAACAACAACAACAACAACAACAACAACAACAACAACAACAACAAAAAACAAGACAAAAAAGTGATGAATGCCTTTCAGGGCAGGGAAAAAAAAAATCATTCAGTTTAACCAAGTATCAACGGAGAGAACCATCACTGAATGAACAGCGACGCACGAGAACTGTCTCTCGTAATTCTATACACAGTTATCACCCCTACCTTGAAGTGAAGGCTTCAGCAAAATCACAATCGAAAATCAACCCGCATTACACCCAAGTAAACAGCGCCAGTGTGCCTACTGGGGCTATTCAGGGCCACCGAGTTACATAAGATACCACAGGATGGAGTGATGATGCACCCCAATTGTCCACATCTTGCTTTAAACTCCCGTCCGTGCGCCTGCCACTGAGGCACGACGAGCGTTAAACTGATGATTTCGGAATAGAAATTTTGACAGGTGTTGCACAATACCACAAACCGAATACGATAGC